>JAKOGI010002362.1:12500-107500 GCA_029747015.1 Carnegiea gigantea
TTTCGGTCTTCAAATTTGAATTGTTACCAAGCTCTTGGAGGCCGAGCCTTTTCGGTCTCTGCGCATTCTCAAAAATTGTTTGGAGACTGAAATTTAGATTTTTGAGACCAAATTTTTTGGTTTCTAAACAGGCGCTGTGTTGTAGTGCATGGAGATCATAATGACAGTTTATTTCACATTAGAAGACATGGAGAACCTCGGAAACCACGAGACCATTAAGCATGCTTTCATCGAAAATGACTTTTATAATATTGGCTTTGATGGATATGAGTTTACTTGGAGCAGATACCATAATGGGGAATTTGTTGCTAAGAAATGCATGGATAAGATTTTTTGTATCAATTAACCAGTCTTTATTATTTTCGGAGGCTCAGGGATTCCATATTGATTCAACTATTTCAACTCATTTTCTAATTTTGCTTAAATGCTATCAATCAAATTTGAAGACATAAAGGTATGTGAGAAAATTTAAATCTGAGAACATGTGGGCAATTGACCATTCCTGGAGAGGTGTTATAGGTGCCTAAGTGAGTAAATGGGATGCCTTTGATAAAATTATAGCTTGTCAAGTTCGGATAGAAATGGAAGAGAAATTAAGCATCTTGACGATACTTTAAAGCATCTGAAGGTAGCTAAAAGTACGTGTGGTATGCTGGGAAAAATTAGAGAGTAAAGGCACAAAAAGTAAATGATGTGGTGGCTGATGGTGAGGGCAGATTTTCATAAATGTGGTGAACTGGTGATTCAAAAACGAGATGGTTTCACCTGTGAACAAGTATGAGAAGGGCACACAATATGATCTCAAAGATGTAAGATGATGATATAGAGTTACACACTTTGAGGACCATGACCCAGATCCTTGGGCATGGCCCCTTACGGGTCGCTTGTTACATTGTTGGGTGGCATGATTAAGATTTTAAGTTATTTATTTGTTTAAAAAAAGATACATTTTTCAAGGTAGAAAAGATAAGTAAATAGACTGAGAACTTATTCGGACGTCTGGTGTAATGGTCCGAACTTAATATTCATGTTAATTACCTTAAATTATCCTAACCATAAATTAATTAAGTTAGGCGTCGCATTTCAATTTAGCATTTTATGTATACGTATACATATTTGGACATTGCAGGTTGAAACGATGATATTGCCTCAAAATGGATCTCGTTATACTTCTAATAATTCATTCAAGTGCTAATAAATATTTGAATGCCCGTTGAATAGTGTATATATATATCTATATATATATATATATATATATATATATATATATATATAGCCTAATTATTAAAGGGCTAATTTGACAAACGATAATAATAATAATTATATACGAATAGATACAGTAACAATATAGCAATAATAAAAAGGGCAAGTTAGGTATATAAAAATAGAGAGTTAATAATTAAAAATGAAAATGTCTTCGCCCAAATTTACATCAAAAGATGTAAAAATTTAATTTATTAATTTTAGCGGAAATAATAATTCAATTATATATATATATATATATATATATATATATATATATATATATACACAACATATATATATATATATATATATATATATATATATATATATATATATATATATATATATATATATATATATATATATATATATATAGGGAATGGAAAAAAAATATGTGAAATGAATGAAACAAAAAATGAAAACGTGAGGATATTTTCAGAAAACTCTAGAAGAGCATTAGTTGTCCAAATATTAAAGGGTAGAAAGAAAAAGGAAAAACAATAAATTAAAACTAAAATAACCAAACTAAAACCAAAAAAAACAAAAATCAAAAACAAAGCCCGAACCCCTCTGCCTCGCCCCCTCCCGATAGAACCACCCCGTTATGTGCTCTGTTCTTCGCTCCCTATATCCAACTACTGCCGGCCGTCCAACGTCCCTCGCCGATGCTGCCCCATCGTCGCCGGATTCTGCCGCCTAGTGTCGTGGTCCCAGCCGTCTTCCTCTTCAATTCTTTGGGTGTGTTCAAGTGGGTGAAAGGTGTAAAACCCTAAACCCCATAAACCTGAATCTCACCTGTTAATGATAAATTTTTGTATTAGATGATATATTCATTAATGTCAATTGGTGATTTTCTTGAAATTTGTTTGTGAAATTGGATGGATGAAATGAGGTTGGAGAAGAACATGGTATAAAGGAGAGTGATGTTTGGTGTAAATATTGGGCTTAGTTATGTTATTTTGATGATGTTGAGATGATTTCAGTACATACTAGAATGAAATTAAAGTGAAAACCATGCTGGATGGATGAGTTGGTGATTTGGGTTATGACTTGAATGACGCTTAAGTTAATTTTGTTGAGTTATTAATGTTTAAATGAGTTAATTAATGATTAAATAGAGGAATGTGTGTATATATGCATAAGGAAATGTGTGGGTTATGTGATGGTCATGACTTGGTGATTTGAGTGGAAATTGGAATAAAACCACAAGCTTGATTATGGTTAATCGGTGGTTTTAATTGAGGCTTTGAATGAAAATATTGAAAATGTGGTGTTATAATTTTGTATATTGAGAGTGTGAGTCATTGTCATGGGTGTGTGATTTGGAGTTAGATGATGGGTGAAGCTTTGGCTCATTGGGAGTACTCTAATGATGTTAAGTGTGCCTTTGGCAATAATTGAGTTAAAAGAAAGAAACATATGTATCTGTATAACATGAATTAATTGTCAAGTAAGAAAGGGAGGGAGAAAGGAATAAGTAGCTTTGTGAAGTGGAGTTACTAATATAACACGCCTATGTTGTTTTATTTTGCTCATCAATAATTGTATGATTGGGACTTGAGTTGAAACTGGAATCAAGTTCCTGAAGTCACCGTAAACCGTATCGCAATCCAAAATTTAATGGCTAACGGCGATTCGTTAAAGCGAAAAACAATAATTATAATAATATCGTTAATAATAACTATGGTAAAGATAGCCTCAATTCTATAATAATAATAATAATAATAATAATAATAATAATAATAATAATAATAATAACAACAATACTAATAATAATAATGATTTATAATGTCGCTAATTTTAATCAGTGTGAAGAAATAACGTGGTTAACAAGCTTTCCATAATAATTCAAATAGTACTGGCGATAACACCGTTAATAACAAACACAAGATGAGCCGCACCATTATATTACTACAATATATATTAAAGATCGCTAGCCGTATGAAGGAGAGAGAAAAAAACAAATAAGATAGAACCAAATTAAGTTGAAAATAATTGTTATGCTAATCATAAAAAGATAAGTGGATGGACTTTAAATTATTCATTAAGTTAATAAATGTAATAAAACTTTTTAATCTTGCACTAATTGAGAAAAATTACATATTTGGAGCAGAACTGAGGCCACCTCTGTCGCTTCAAGCTGTCAGCAAATGATTTTCAAAAAAATAGAGAGAGATTCTCAAAGATCAGGTACGTACATTGCCGGTGCTCTTCGAAAACTCACATGTTTCTCAAGTTATACAAAATCAATATGGTATTCATATAATGAATCATTTTATGTAATGTTTTGTCACCTAAGTAAGTGGCCCCATCAATTATTAATTATCAGGGCTTACGCCCTTCAATTTACCTGCGTGGCAGCAACTCAAGCTTTTCGATCGCCCTGGGAGGTGTGCACCTATCTCAAGATTGCTGCAGACATCAATAAGGGTCTACTCTAGATAACAACCGACAAATCAACTTTACACATACATTCTCTCTCTACTGTTTGTAAAATAAAATGTTTTGAAATGTGGGCACCGAGCTAATTAAACTAAAAGTCTATTTTACTGCATAGGAGTTTACATGCTGAGCTTTGGCTCATATTTTAAACGTTTTTGTGTTTTCTGTCTTAGGTAAAGGATTAATGAACAGTTTCCTTCCTGGCAAACTAGAAGATAACAAGAAATGAATGAAAATTGTAGTATTGTAGAATGTTAGCTAGCCAAGCGCTCACAGTGATTTATGGGCTAGCAACCTGAGAGCTTACGGAATGTATATGCTTTGGGACATTAGGATGGTTAGTACCTGGTATTGGTATGCTGAGTTATCAAGTGTGCTATGGGTTAAACAGGTTGTCGAATGTATGTTTTTCCTAATATTTGGTGAATCAGTTGATGACGTGGATAACATAATGTTATAGGTAGTGTCAGGTAGCCTTGCTCCATTATGGAATGGCGACAATGCCTCTAATCAAAAGACTTCTACTTCAAATCATTAGTAAATAAGTGATTAAGTTAAAGTAACCACGCAATAGAATTGGGGGTATTACAGTAGTGGTATCAGAGCCAGGTTTAGGGCCACTGTGAGCAATTAGGGTTCCTATGAGTTGAGTTTGACTAGTGAAACGAGATGTTGATTCGGAGTTCATGTGTATGCGTGCATCATGAGAATGTTTTAGTAAACATTTACCTAGCCTTCAGCCTTTGGTGTTAAGACCGATGATGTTAAACAATATCTTAGGAAATTCATCGTTATCAAAGTAGAATGAGGAAGCATCTGGTCAACTTCCTAGTGATGTATGTATTCCAAAGAAGTATACCGAGCTCGTAGTGATAGTTTGTGTAGTTTTGGGTTGCTGTTTGAGTTACCAAAATGACTTCAGTATAGAGGTTTTATTAAGACATACTGAAATACTGAATGTTTTGGTATTGTGATGTGTAAGACATGATAAGAAGATGACGTTCATAAACTCTTATGTTAATGCAATACTAAACTACATTAACTTGCTAAATAGGGGAAATGTATTATGCAGCAGTAGCCATGGGTTGGATCAGTATGAAATAGCCATTGCACTGGTACAATAATGTCAATGTATGAGGGCCTGTCACACCGTCATAGATGATTTGTAATAATCATTTAGTATAATGAATCAGGTATTGGCAATTCAGTAGCTTATGGTGTGCTAATTAATATTATATAGGTTGTTTGCGGTAAGATAAGGTGTTACGTAAAGGAAGTGTTGTCATTAAATGTGCCTCCAGATTATGTGAACTTATGTGAGCTACCGACTACTAGGTGTACAATTCACTATACCCTAAAAACATGTTCTGTAGTGATAGAGGTAATAAGTAATGAAGAGGTGGAGGATATTTAGACTTGGGATGTTGGTGGGCATTTTGACTCGGGATTGTTGATTCAGATTATAAAAATAAACAAGCCTTAATCTAGGTGGTAGTAGGCATCAAAAACTTTGAAAATGTGTAGGGGGGAACTCTTTTAGAGATTCAGGATTCTATAGTGTGGTTGGGTCGATAACATCCACCCTTATTATGAGGTTAGAACAATCTCTAAAGGCACATTGAAAATTACTAAGGATGGATTTTAGCTCCAAGCCATTCATAAGAGGTTCCAAGGATATGGTATAAATAATTTTTTTTTATTATGATGGTTTAGGTGATGAGCGCTGACGGGTCAAGTCATGCTCATTAGATTATGCAAAAATAAATTAAGTGGGGAAGATCGTACTTTATGGACCATCAGATGATTTGGTAAGCAGGCTCCTTAGGATTAACAAGGACTAGATAAGAAAGAAAAATAGAAAAGAAAGAGTGCGAAGAAGGACACTGAGATGTTGGATTCATCAAAGTAGCGAGAGTAACGGTCCACAACTTTAAGCATGCTCATTTTGGTGAAAAACGACTATCTACAGAAGTTAAACTATGGGAAAAAGACATGAGGATATGTCGTATCTGTGGACGGAGTTGTTACTTTTGAATACCAGAAATTCTAGAAGTCGTAATTCATATTTTTGTCCAGAGTGGATAAGATTTGGGGAGATAGTGAATATTTAGAGGAGTATAATAAATTATAATGGTTATATGGATTGGATTAATTAGGGCACTCCTTGATGCATTACAGTTTATATTGGTAAGAAATTAGGAGTGGTGATTCGAGTATATATATATATATATATATATATATATATATATATATATATATATATATATATATATTACATGGGCTCTATAGAAGTATTACTAGTGATTCTATAAGGTTGAGATGTCAAATTCAAAGGAGCATTACCAGGACACAAGTTTAGGCACAACAATAGAGGATTGTGGGGTACTAAGATCTATGAGATGTTTGCATACAGATTGAAACACAGACGACTTTCTTTTGAACATGTTAAACCCTTGGAACTTTAGCTGTATGAGTCCCCGTATTGATCCAAATGAGTTTACAGGGCCAACTAATATTAGACCTCTCTTGTTCGATATCATTGCATAAATTGGCATCCTTCTTGCCTTCCTTAGTTACCACTTAGAGCTAGCCACCCCTATTATGCAATCAGATAATTTGATTTGCAACTCCTTTTCATTCACATTAAGCTTTGCAAAAACTAGTTAATCACTACAACAACACTTCATTACATACCTCTTCCCTCATTGAATTTCCTTATGAAATTAATTTTTAAAGGGAATCCCTGTCATTAAGATGGGTTACATCTCTCTTGCTTTCACTAATTACATCTACTCAGCTTACCTTTTGCAACCATTATTTCAATAGTAATGTGACCTTTCTTACCCTTAGCATTCAATTATTATGTAGATTGCTATTTTCCTATTAGTCTGGCTTTTAGATTTATGCGTAATGTTTTGGTTCCTATGTAACCAATGATTAGAACTATCTGACTATTATTGCCCCGTATTCCTAAATTATTTTTGCTTATAGTTATTTTCACTCCATCTGCATCACGGTAATATTTTAGTTAACCATTTGAAATTTGTCACCTGCTCCTTTCATTAAAATCTTCTATCAGCACCATTCTTAGTACTTTTAATCATTAATCAACTTCTCCCTTAATTATCTCGACTTATGTATCGACATCGTCTCTTTGCTATGTTACCTCCTCTTGACCCCGAGTGTTGTGATTTTCCGCAAGCGTACGGTTTATCGTTGTACAAATTACGAATATCGTCCTCAGGGATGGGTTGTGAAACCAGATTACCAAAAATTCTAATCTAATTTAAAACTAGATGCTAATTAACTAACTCAAAGGTTGAGTAATTCTACAAATTAATGGACTAAATAAACAAAATTAAATTTTGAAATTGTAAACAAATACTTTGCAAAATGAGAAGAACCAAACTATAATGAGTTTGAGGCCACCAACACCTAATCGCAATTGTTTCATGAACTTGAGAATTGGAAACAGGGGACATGACATAGAAGCAAACGAAGCAGAGCAAAGCAATGGAACTTCAATCTCAACCCAAACAATTGAATTAACAGCATCGGAAACTAAATCTCAAAAGCTTAATTTGAATTCAATAAACTCAGGCTCAATAACATGAAATTGGTGAAACTAAAACCTAGAATTTGAGATTGAAATAACAATGATGATTGAAAACTAAAACCTCAATTTGAAAGCCAAGTCTACCCTACTCTACGCTCTTTTTTACTACCGCTGCTCCCATGCTCTGCTTTCGGCCTTCCCTTTAAAGCTCTGAAGAACGCCCTCCATTAAAGATTTGAAAAACACCTCTGCGGGTTCGTGTCCCCCCTAATAATTTCCTCCATTAGTTCTCGATTAAAAGCCCTTGTAACCACCGTCTCTTCGAAGGTGATGATGATGAAACGAATGAGGAGAGAAAGGGATGCCATAGCTGCGGTTATAGCGCTTGGAGAAGACGAAGGGATGTGTGATTATGGTGGAAGAAGATAGAGGGGCACGGCTGCCCCTATTTTTGGTTCTGGGGCTGCACGAAGAAAAAGAAGAAGAAGAAGAAGAAGAAGGGGAGGAGATAAGGGGGCTGGTAATCAGATGCAAGGGGCGTGATTGTTAAGTGAAGAGATGCTAGAGCAGGCTGGCGGGCTTTAGTCTAGGCCTCGGGAAGGAGGGGCAAATTGATGAGCCCAACCCACGGAGCTAGGGAGAGGAGAGAGAAGAGAGAGAATGGGCAGCAAATTGGCCGTTTGGGCCTCTGCTTGGGCTTGGGAGAGCTAGACCAAATTGTTCTGCTGGTTTCTTCTTTATGCTTTCTCATCTGATCTGAACTCTGTTTGTTTGATTCCTTTTTTTTCCAAAATATTCATTCAATCTTCAAACTTCTCAAATTCCTACAAAATAAACAAAGACACACTAAAATTCAAATGTAATTATTTATTTCGAGTAATTATTAGACAATAAAATGGGATAAAATATCACAATTTCTGATTGAACACTGAGCATTTGCCTAGATGATCTTAATTAGTATGTGAAACCTTGTTGATTAATGTGTCTTTTGCATTAATGCTATTATTTCTGTCATTTCTTATATTTGGTTGATCTGCCTTATCTTTAGACTTTTCTTTCTTTCAACGTTATCTAATCCTCTTTTAATTTCAAACTTTTGGAATGCTAGTGGTTTCTCAAGAGTGCTCGTAGCTATTTCTAGCATCATCCACCATGTCTTTGAAACTTCTGGCTAAATATTGAACCCATTCTTGCTCGATTTTAAGTGGTTGTCCATATTCTAATACTTTTAACTTTCATCTTCTTCTTCTTCATTTTGCTAAAAGCGTATTTATATGTATATATCTTGCACCCTGTTTATCCATGATAGTAAGCCGGTATAGCCTGTTTTTTACAGTAGAGATACAGTTAAGCTCCCATTAGTGTGAGTGGACAATGACTGTTGTAACCCCATGAACTTTCTTGCTTTTACATTCCATTCCTTAAACTATGGACTTGGCCTTTCTCTATGCAATCTTGTTATCTTACTTAAACCGTGTTTCATATTGCCTATTTTATACTCTGCTCATTCAAATCCAAATTTGTCCATCGGCTTCATTATGTTGATGGTAGCTAGATGGTCACCTTGTTCAAACTCCATTAGTACCATCATATTTGTAATTCAACGGTTGAACCCAAATGTAACTGAATCACCTTTCTCGTCTAAAGTGGGTCAAAATTTTTCCTTCAAAACTCTCTTTTTTCGTTATTTGTTGCTCTATGTTGGACATCGTGATTATCCTATTTCTTATCGTGATTGGTATTATATTTCTTATGATATTGGTATTATAGTTATGACCTTGACATTCAGCCACACTTTAGTGTTACAATTATAGTAACAGTCCACCTCTTATTCCTGTTACAGCCCCAAAATCCCAAACTTATTTCCCATCAGGCGAGGGGTTTAAGCAGCTTGGGCGAGCAATCAGAACTTTGATTAAAAGTATTGAAGTAAGCGAATAATCTTGTCTTCCTATTCTGAATACTCTAATCCTTTCTTATTTCATTTCATATTCAATGAACAACATAACTTGATCTGTAAGTCAACCTGCTAACTACTCAACCAGATTGAGATGGCATAGAATAATCATATTTGGCACTAATATGACTCAGGAACTGTTGACTATCTGTTGGCTCTTTTGTGATTCATACTTGCAAATCACAAAGCCGGTTGGCCTTGTATTCTTGGATTCCTAAAAACTCATATCCATCTTTACTTTATCCATCCTATGACAATCCCTCCTTTATTAATCATTTTTGACTTCAATGTTTATTTCTCTCATGGGCAATGACTCACTTGACCATCATTCTGATCACTCCCATTCGTGGATATGTTTATCTTTAACGTTGAGTTTAGATCTAGCAAAATTTTGAGTACTCCAATGATAAAAAGCAGCATAGTTTGAACCCAATATTAATTACCCAATCAGGCATCTTGAGGGGCCTTGAAAACATGAACATTGAAGTTATACCACATGGGTCAAGAAACGGGTTGTCGTTAGCATTAAAAGTGAAACCCTCAATAATATCGAATATTAAGTTAAATCAAAAGGGTGACACCAAATTAGAGAGACTTAGGCAAATGGTCATACAAGGGAAGTCACCTGCCTTTGTGATACATGAGGATGGAACCTTGAGATTACGAAACCAGTTATCCGTTTCCAATAAAGACAAATTGAAAGGAAGATTTTATAAGGAGCCCATAATGCTCGTTATTCAGTGGATCAAGGAGGAACAAAATGTCCAGGGATCTGAAGCAATACTATTGGTGGGATAACCTAAAGAGGGAGATTGCAGATTATGTGGAAGTGATTGACTAGTCAAGAGATCAAGACTGAGCATCAACTCCCAGTACGCAAATTGGGGCCTTTGGAAAGTTCCACCTGGAAGTGGGACTTAATCTTAATGGGTTTTGTCATGGAATTGTCCCTTACATCTTCAAAAAAAGAGTGTCGTTTGGATCAATGTTGACAGACCCACCAAATCTATTAATTTTATACCAACCCAGGTGACTTAGGGTGTAGAGAGACTATTGTAATTTTATGCCGAAGAAATAGTTTGACTGCATGGCATACTAAAGGGCATTGTATCTGATAGAGACAAAAGGTTTCAAGCTCGATTTTGGCAAGCTCCACAAAAAGCTTTTGGGACCAAGTTAAATTTTAGCAGTTCATACCACCCTGAGACTGAAGGATAAATTGAGAGGGTAAATAAATCCTAGAGGATATACTTAGGGCATGTGTGCTTAACTTCCAAAGAAAGTGGGAAGATTACTTACCATTGGTGAAATTCCATTATAATAATAGCCATCAATCCACCCTTAAGATGGCCCCTTTTGAATCATTGTATGGAAGGAAGTGCAGAACTCCTTTGTGTTGGAGTGAGCTTGATGAAGTATTAACTTTAGGGCCTGAGTTAATTCAAGAGACCACGGAAATGATAAGAGAGATACAAGAACATATCCAAGTAGCCGAAAGCAGACAGAAAAGCTATGCAGAAAAAAGGAGAAGACCATTAGAGTTTCAAATGTGAGATAAAACATTTTTTTAAGGTGCCCCCAGTTAAAGGAGTGAGAAGATTCAACCTCAGGGGCAAACTAAGTTGTAGATATAGCGGGCCCTATGAAATTATTGAGTGATTAAACCCTACGGCTTATAGGTTGGATTTACCAATAGAACTTGGGCATGTGAAAAACATTTTTCACATTTCACAGCTCAGAAAATATGTCACAGATCCAAATCATATCATCGTAGCAGAATCGGTAGAAGTTGCTGAGAACCTAATATACAAGGAGCGTCTTGTGCAGATATTAGATTATAGAGTTAAGCAACTTCAAAACAAAAGTATTCATCTAGTTAAGGTCATGTGGGCCAACCATAGCTCATCTAAGGTTACATAAGAAACCGAGGAGGATATGAGAAGCAAGTACCCATATCTATTTGAGGTACGAAAAATGTTTCTTTCAAACTGCATGTTTCGAGGACGAAACTTATTTATGGCAGGAAGGCTATAATGGCCCAAACCTAATATTCATGCTAATTATCTTAAATTATCCTAATCACAAATTAATCAAGCTGGGCGCCGCATTTCAATTTAGCATTTTATGTATATATATATATATATATATATATATATATATATATATATATATATATATATATTGTGCATCGCAGGTTGAAACGCTGACGTGGCTTCAAAATGGATCTCATTATGCTCCTAATAATTTATTCAAGTGCTAATAAATATTTGAATGCTCGTTGATATATATATATATATATATATATTATATATATATATATATATATATATATATATATGTATGTATAGCCTAATTATTGAAGGGCTAATTTAACAAACGATAATAATAATAATATACGAATAGACATAGTAACAATATAACAATAATAAAAAGGGCAAGTTGGGTATATAAAATGAGAGAGTTAATAATTAAAAATGAAAATGTTTTCTCCCAAATTTACATCCAAAAGATGTAAAAATTTAATTTATTAATTTTAGCCGAAATTATTAATTCAATTGTTTGTATAGGTATATATATAAAAGGAATGGGGAAAATATATATATATATCTATATATATATAATATATATATATATATATATATATATATGAAATGAATGAAACAAAAAATGAAAAGGTGAGGATATTTTGAGAAAAATCTATAAGAGCATTAGTTGTCCAAATATTAAAGGGTAGAAAGAAAAAGGAAAAGTAATAAATTACAACTAAAATAACCAAACTAAAACAAAAAAAACCAAAAATTAAAAAAAAAGCCCCAACCCCTCTACCTCAACCCCCCAACAAACCCCCCCTTTTGTGCTCTGTTCTTTGCTCCCTTTGTCCAGCTGCCGCCGGCCATCCAACGTCCCTCATGCCGCTGTCCCGTCATTGCCGGATTCTGCCGCCCAACGTCGTGGTGCCAGCCGTCTTCATCTTCAGTTCTTTAGGTGTGTTCAAGTGGTTGAAAGGTGTGAAACCCTAACCTCCATAAACTTGAATCTCACCTGTTAATAATAAATTTTTGTATTAGATGATGTATTCAGCCTTTGTGAATGTCAATTGGTGATTTTCTTGAAATTTGTTTGCGAAATTGGATGGATGAAATGAGGTTGGAGATTGTTAAGCTAAAAATCATGCATGGTTTTAATAATTATTTTTGATTATATTATATATATTATTGCATCTAATTTACTTTATTTTATATATTTTTCACGTTAGACATTAATAAAATAAAAAGAGAAGAGAAGACGTCGAAGTTCGGGTCTTACACGCTTGGCTATAAAGATGGTCCAAAAATAATAATTTATGAAAAATATTATTTTCATAATTTTTTATTTGGGCTAGGGTTACAAGAGTTGAAGAGAAGGTAGAAGACTTGTGAGAGAAGGAGTCCAAGGAAGAGGGGGGGAAAACCTATGAGCTAAACCCTACCTCACCCTCTTCATCTACTCACCATATAAACCCCACGCATGCTTCCCCCAAACCATCATCATCATCATACCTCACAACCAGCACCATCAACGCCCCTTCTTCTCCTCACCATAAATCATCATCACCCATCATCTCCCCTCTCCCTCCTTCTTCTTCTTTTAATCACACTCAAACGCCTAAACCGATCTTCATCATCTTAAAAATCAATCTCCATCAAGCCAAGCCCAACCCTTCTACCGCATGATCATCATCATCTCCCAACGATCATCATCAAACCTCATGGCCATCATTTTTCACGGCACTTCATCAAATTAGTAGGGTTGTTTTATTTATTTATTTTTTTTAACATTTGTTTTTTTTTCTTATTTAGATTATCGTTAAACATGGATTATTTGGATGAATTTTGTGATTTAATTATTAATATGAGTAGTAATTTTCTCGTGCTTAGTATAATCTATTTGAAACCATGCGAAATTAATTATTTTGAAACAAGTTTCATGCTTTATTGTCTAGTTGATTTATATTCATGATTCTATAGCGATTAGTATTTATCGTTCATGATATTCGAATTTTAGTAATTAGAATCCATGCTAGTCAGTTTAATACGAATGCATATGATAATTTAAAGGGCTTTAATACGTAAAAGCTATCGTCTTTTAAGCATTAGTATCACCCTAATTAATCATGGATGGCTCAAATCTGTCCCTTTTAAATAGGTAATCGTTATAGATCTTTGTTAAATCGATTTGCTGGTAAATTAGTTACAAAGTGTTAAATGATATTTTTCTAGTACGTAATACTCTAATTTGATTAAATTCTTGCGCTGGTGTAAGGGTTATCAAATTAGTAGGGTTTATATTAGGTCTGGACCTAATTAAACTATAATATAAGGAAAAACGGGAAAGATCCACTGGTGGGTGTCTTCTACAGTTTAACTCATGAATGAAATCGACTTGTGTGTTAATAATAAATATTAATTTGCATGGTGGATATAGATTATGCTAAGCATTTTTCATAAATTTGATATCTTTTGATAATTATTTGTTGCTTTTAGTTAATTTGTTTACTTTGTCAACTTTTATTCTACAATTATTAGCTTTGATATAAATTTCATTTAACCCCCCCAAAAGAATAGTCTTTCAGAAGTGTCTTGGTAATTTAGATTAGTTAGATTTTGATTTTTAGATTGATTATAATTTTCAGATTTGATTTATATTCTATTGTGCCGTTTAATTACCGGTTTGTTAGAAATTAGGCTAAAAATAGTTCCTTTCATTTTTTTAAAGTTTTAATGCATTATAGGGTTTATATAGTGTCCAAATCGGCCTCTATTTAATTTTAGAATTTTAGGAAATTATTTGATAATTTTTCAAAATTATTTCGTGAATTGAATATGTGCAGGTTTTTATTTCAATAAATCTGAAAATTACGTTTTTAATATTTATTTCATGTTTTTTAGGTGTTATTGAGTCTAGAAAATTATATCCTTAAATTAGGGCAATTTTGTTAATTAATTTCGTAATTATATTGGTGCATTTTATTTATTTTCTAATTTCAAATTTAATTTTTTGTTTTATTAATCTGCAGTACTTTTCTGTTTTAATTTTTCCGAAATTAATTGGATATAATTCTAGAGTTATAAGCTTATAAACTTGAAGAATATTAGTTTAGGTTACTGTTGGTGATTTTGTTTAATATTAATTTTCTGTTTGTTATTTTCTGTTTCACTTTTTAGTTGATTATTGTGCTATTATTCTATTTTTAGTTTTCTAGATTATTTAGAATAGCTATTTACTGTTTTATTTTCGGGATTAAATTTAAAATATTTAGGAGTAATATTAAGTATTTTTGTAGGTTTTTATTTATTAAATTTGATTTATTTTAGAATTACAAAGAGTAGAAACAATAAATTAGAGTAGTAAAATCATTTATAATTAAACTAGCCTTTTGACATAATCTTCCCTCGTGGGATCGATCCCTACTTTTCTACGCTATAAATATTATTTATAAGTTGAAGTAGTAATTAAATTTGTTGCTCCATGATAAGCTTTACAAATTTTGGCGTTGTTGTCGGGGAAAGAAAATAAAATCCTTAGTTTACTTCTATTTAATTTTACTACTTTTATTGTTTTGTTTTAATTCTAGTATTTTAATTTTTGCAGATTGCCCATAATGTATGAGATTAAGGAGTAGTAAGGAAATTGGAGAGGACAAGGAGCAAATATTAGTAGATAAAAATAAAGAAGGTTATCCAAACTCAGTAGATCTTAAGATTAAAGAAGTAAAAATGTCTACTCTTCGAGAACTTGCCGCTCCTAACCTAGAAATCCAACCCATGTCCATTACTTATGCTGCATTAGATAAACCTCTAAAACTAAACTCTGGATTCATCAATCTACTGCCCAAGTTTCATGGATTAGCTAGAGAGGACCTATACCGTTATATTAGTGAATTCCTTATTACTTGCTCTGCTATGGTGCCTGAGGGGATTCCTGAAGACCAAATTAGGTTGAGAGCTTTTTCTTTTTCTTTGCTTGGTAATGCTAAGGATTGGTTGTATTACATGCCTGCTGGATCTTTCTCTACATGGACTGCATTGTATAAATCATTTTTAGAGAAATTTTTTCCAGCATCCCGAATTGGATCTATTAGGAAGGATATATGTGGTATTAAACAAATGAATGGGGAAACTTTTTGTGAGTAATGGGAAAGATTTAATAAATTGTGTGCTAGTTGTCCCCAATATCAAATAACTGAACAGTTGTTGATTCAATATTTTTATGAGGGTTTGCTTCCTATGGATCGTAATATGGTTGATGCTGCTAGTGGGGGGCTCTAGTTAATAAAACTCCAGTAGATGCTAGAAATTTATTCAATCTAATGGCCCAAAATACTCAGCAGTTTGGTACTAGGGAATTACAAATTAAAAGGGTTGGTGAGATTGATTTTAACTCATCTGTAGAGAGTCAGTTATCTCACATTACTGCTATATTAAATAAGATTATTACTGGGAGAGTTCAAAAAGCAGTCATATGTTGCATTTGTCGTCTAAAGGGGCATCCTACTGATGCATGTCCTACACTTCAAGAGGGTAATGTTAATGCTGTCTATTCTAACCAAGGTCAAAGGAGGTATGATCCCTATTCTAATACCTATAATGAAGGATGGAGAGACCACCCTAACCTTAGGTGTGGCCCTCAAACCAATCCACCTAGTTTTGACCAAACGTCTCATCAACCTTCTAATCAAGATAGGACCAACTTCCTACTAGAACAAGTCCTTAAGAAGATGGATGATAGGTTCCAAATTTTGGAGACAACTCTTAAGCAGGTTTAAGAGAAACAAACTGTAACTGATATCATAATTAACAATTTGCAGGCTCAAATGTAAAATAGGTTACCATCTCAGCCTTACCTTAACCCTAAGGAGAATGTTAGTGCCATAACATGTAGGAGTAGGAAAGAGTTACAAGAGCCTAGGAAGAGTAGAGAGGTTGAGCTTGAGTTAGTGGTCAAAGGAGCTAAACCAGAGTTAAATATAGATTCTAATCAAACTACTAGGGAAATAGAAGAGAAGAAAAGAGAACCTTATAAGCCAGTTCTACCCTTTCCTAGTAGATTTTGAAACCTTATTTCTAAGGTGAATGAGGCTAACCAAGAGATCTTAGAGTCATTAAAGAAGGTAGAGATCAACATACCTCTCCTTGATGCTATTAAATAGGTGCCTCGTTATGCTAAGTTCTTGAAAGAATTATGTACCACTAAAAGAAAGTTAATAGGGAATGAAAAGGTAAGTATGGGGGAAAATGTGTCTGCAATTTTTCAAAGGAAACTTCCCCCTAAGTGCAAAGACCCAGGTGTGTTTTCTATTCCTTGTAAGATAGAAAATCTTTACTTTGATAAGACTATGCTTGATTTGGGTGCTTCCATTAATGTTATGCCTAGGTCTGTTTATGATAAACTGAATTTAGGAGAGTTAAAGAAAATTGGTGTAGTGCTTCAGTTAGCTGATGGGAGCAGTATTCACCCAGATGGAGTGTTAGAGGATGTCTTAGTCCAAGTGAATGAACTTGTATTTCTTGCTGATTTTTATGTGATGAACATGGGTGATGCATGTCATGATATTCCCATCTTGCTTGGCAGGCCATTTTTGAAAATAGATAGGACTAAAATTGATGTGCATGAAGGAACATTAACTATGGAATTCGATAGTGAAGTGATTAAATTTAATATTTTTAATGCCACGAGATTCCCTACTGATGTGAATTACGTGTATGCACTTAATGTTATTGATGAGTTGTCCCAAAATATCTATGATTTGTCCAATCAAGATGGATTTTTGACTGTGCTTACTAAGAGTTTTGATCATGCTAAGTTTTGAAGAGTGCCCTACTAGATTAATGATGATTTAGTGGAAGAGATCCAACTAGAGGATCTAGAAGTTTCATGAAGTCGAACCGACGACTATAAACAAAGGCACTAGTTGGGGGGTAACCCAACGTTTTTAGGGAAGTATCCATTTAATTTTGCTTTTATTTTCATTATTTCTATCTTTTTGCATGCATTAGGGACAATGCATGAATTAAGTATGGGGGTGCATCCGACATTTGATTCTTGCAGTATTTATTCTTGAAAAAAAAATCAAAAAAAAACCTTTTTTTCTTATAAATAATGCATGATATGAGTTTGTGCTGGGCTTGCTGGCTTAATTTTTTTTTTCCTAGCTATTTATAGTTTATTCTTCTATGAGTGAAGACTTCTAAGCATGCTAGCTATCTTTCAGAGAAGTTTGAGATGATCCTCATATATCTCTTTAATGAGGAACTGTCATGATTATTTATCATATTTGGTCATATATTATATCCGCTTCAGAGGTAATAAAATGATCTAACCCATTTTCTAAACTATTGAATTAGTAAAATAACTCAAAAAAAAAAAGAGTCAAAGTCGGGAATAACAAGTACCCCTTTGAGGCATGCGCTACTGGGTGCTACCCTTTGAGGCAATACTGCCACTGGAAAGCTTACTTCCCATACTAATGAGTCACTATAAATAAAAATAATGACGAAAATAAAATGTTTGCTCCAGCACTTCTATTCGGGTGAGTGTGAGACTGGGACTGTTTAATTTCTAAGACCCTATATGGGACTCGAATATGTGCGCAAGTGGAGTTAGGAAAAAAAATAGAAGAAGAAGTAGAAAAAAGTGCAAGGAAAGTTAGAATCAGTTCAATGAGTTATTCTACCTAGTTCAATTGTCTCTATAGCCATTCCATACTTCAATTTTTTTATCATAAACTTTGTAGACCTTTTGATCGGTGTATGCATATTTAAAAGAGATGAATAATTATTGATCTTATTATTTCATTAAGGAAATGTTATGAGGTTGATGAATAAACCCTTTGATGGTAGTTGAATGTCTAGTAATTATTCACTCATTGGAGGAAAAACTAACTAATTTTCAATAAAATTATTTCTAAAACAAGCCAATGCCCAGTGTGAAATATCATATTTATACCTGACTTTATAAGAAAGAAAGAAGGGTCAGTTTTTAGGTCGAGTTTAAGATTTCTTTGTACGAGGACGTCCAAAGTCTAAGTATGGAGGAATTTGTTACGCTAAAAATCATGCATGGTTTTAATAATTATTTTTGATTATATTATATATATTATTACATCTAATTTACTTTATTTTATATATTTTTCAGGTTAGGCATTAATAAAATAAAAAGGGAAGAGAAGACGTCGAAGTTCGGGTCTTACACGCTTGGCTATAAAGACGGTCCAAAAATAATAATTTATGAAAAATATTATTTTCATAATTTTTTATTTGGGCTAGGGTTACAAGAGTTGAAGAGAAGGTAGAAGACTTGTGAGAGAAGGAGTCTAAGGAAAGGGGAAAAAAAAAAAAAAAAACCTATGAGCTAAACCCCACCTCACCCTCTTCATCTACTCACCACATAAACCCCACGCATGCTTCCCCCAAACCATCATCATCATCATACCTCACAGCCAGCACCATCAATGCCCCTTCTTCTCCTCACCATAAATCATCATCACCCATCATCTCACCTCTCCCTCCTTCTTCTTCTTTCAATCACACTCAAACGCCTAAACCCATCTTCATCATCTTCAAAATCAATCTCCATCAAGCCAAGCCCAACCCTTCTACCTCACGATCATCATCATCTCCCAACGACCATCATCAAACCTCACGGCCATCATTCTTCACGGCACTTTATCAAATTAGTAGGGTTGTTTTATTTATTTATTTATTTTTTAACATTTGTTTTTTTGTCTTGTTTAGATTATTGTTAAACATGGATTATTTGGATGAATTTTGTGATTTAATTATTAATATGAGTAGTAATTTTCTCGTGCTTGGTATAATCTATTTGAAACCATGCTAAATTGATTATTTTGAGACAAGTTTCATGCTTCATTATCTAGTTGATTTATATTCATGATTCTATAGCGATTAGTATTTATCGTTCATGATATTCGAATTATATTAATTAGAATGCATGCTAGTCAGTTTAATACGAATACATATGATAGTTTAGAGGGCTTTAATACGTAAAAGTTATCATCTTTTAAGCATTAGTATCACCCTAATTAATCATGGATGGCTCAAACCCATCTCTTTTAATTAGGTAATCGTTATAGATTTTTGTTAAATCGATTTGCTGGTAAATCAGTTACAAAGCGTTAAATGATGTTTTTCTAGTACGTAATGCTCTAATTTGATTAAATTCTTGTACTGGTGTAAGAGTTATCAAATTAGTGGGGTTTATATTAGGGTTGCACCTAATTAAACTATAATATAAGGAAAAACGGGGAAGATTCGCTGGTGGGTGTCTTCTATAGTTTAAGTCATGGATGAAATCGACTTATGTGTTAATGATAAATATTAATTTGCATGGTAGATATAGATTATGCTAAGCATTTTTCATAAATTTGATATCTTTTGATAATTATTTGTTGCTTTTAGTTAATTTGTTTGCTTTGTCAACTTTTATTCTACAATTATTAGCTTTGATAAAAATTTCGTTTAACCCTCCCCAAAAGAATAGTCTTTTAGGAGTGTCTTGGTAATTTTAGACAAGTTAGATTTTGATTTTTAGAGTGATTATAATTTTCAGATTTGATTTATATTCTGTTGTGCCGTTTAATTACCGGTTTGTCAGAAATTAGGCTAAAAATAGTTCCTTTCATTTTTTTTCAAGTTTTAATTCATTCTAGGGTTTATATAGTGTCCAAATCTGCCTCTATTTAATTTCGGAATTTTAGGAAATTATTTGATAATTTTTCAGAATTATTTCGTGAATTGGATATGTGCAGGTTTTTATTTCAATAAATCTGAAAATTGCATTTTTAATATTTATTTCATGTTTTTTAGGTGTTATTGAGTCCAGAAAATTATATCCTTAAATTAGGGTAATTTTGTTAATTAAGTTCGTAATTATATTAGTGCATTCTATTTATTTTCTAATTTCAGATTTAATTTTCTGTTTTATTAATCTGTAATAATATTCTGTTTTAATTTTTCCAAAATTAATTGGATATAATTCTGGAGTTATAAGCTTATAAACTTGAAGAATATTAATTTAGGTTACTGTTTGTGATTTTTTTAATATTAATTTTCTGTTTGTTAGTTTCTGTTTCACTTTTTAGTTGATTATTGTGTTATTGTTCTGTTTTTAGTTTTCTAGATTATTTAGGATAGTTATTTACTGTTTTATTTTTAGAATTAAATTTATAATATTTAGGAGTAATATTAAGTATTTTTCTAGATTTTTATTTATTAAATTTTATTTATTTTAGAATTACAAAGAGTAGAAAAATAAATTAGAGTAGTAAAATCATTTAGAATTAAACTTGCCTTTTGACATAATCTTTTCTTGTGGGATCGATCCCTACTTTCCTATGCTATAAATATTATTTATAAGTCGAAGTAGTGGTTAAATTTGTAACTCCACGACAAGCTTTATAGAGATGAACATGGTACAAAGGGGAGTGATGTTTGGTGTAAATATTGGGCTTAATTATGTTATTTTGATGATGTTGAGATGATTTTAGAGCATGCTAGAATGAAATCAAAGTGAAAACCATGCAGGATGGATGAATTGGTGATTAGGGTTATGACTTGAATAATGCTTAAGTTAATCTTGTTAAGTTATTAATGTTTAAGTGAGTTAATTAATGATTAAATAGAGGAATATGTATATATATGCATAAGGAAATGCGTGGGTTATGTGATTGTCATGGCTTGGTGATGTGGGTGGAAATTGGAATAAAACCACAAGCTTTATTATGATTAACCGGTGGTTTTAAGTGAATTATATTGAGTATTTGAATAAAGATATTGAAAATGTGGTGTTATAATTTTGTATATTGAGGGTGTGAGTTATTGTCATGAGTTGCGTGATTTGGAGTTAGATGATGGGTGAAGCTTTGGCTTAATGGGAGTACTCTAATGATGTTAAGTTTTCCATTGGCAATAATTGAGTTAAAAGAAAGAAATATATATATGTGTATAGCATGAATTAATTGTCAAGTAAGAAAGGGAGGGAGAAAGGAATAAGTAGCTTTGTAAAGTGGAGTTACTAACATAACATGTCTATGTTGTTTTATTTTGCTCATCAATAAATGTATGATTGGGACTCGACTTGAACCTGGAACCGAGTTCCTGAAGTCACTTTAAACCGTATCGCAATCCAAAGTTTAATGGCTAACGGCGATTCATTGAAGCGAAAAACAATAATTATAATAATATCGTTAACAATAACTATGGTAAATATAGCCTCAATTCTATAATAATAATAATAATAATAATAATAATAATAATAATAATAATAATAATAATGATGATGATGATGATTTATAATGTCGCTAATTTTAATCAGTGCAAAGAAATAACGTGTTAACAAGCTTTCCACAATAATTCGAATAGTACTGGCGATAACGCCGTTAATAACAAACTCAAGATGAGCCACACCATTATATTACTATAATATATATTAAAAGATCGTTAGCTGTATGAAGGAGAGAAAAAAAAACAAATAAGATAGAACCAAATTAAGTTGAAAGTAATTGTTATGCTAATCATAAAAAAATAAGTTGATGGACTTTAAATTATTCATTAAGTCAATAAATGTAATAAAACTTTTTAATCTTGCACTAATCAAGAAAAATTATATATTTGGAGCAGAACTGAGGCCACCTCTGTAGCTTCAAGCTGCCAGCAAATGATTTTCAAAAAAACGGAGAAAGATTCTCAAAAACCAGGTACGTATACTGTCTGTACTTTTCGAAAACTCACATGTTTCTCAAGTTATACAAAATCAGTATGGTATTCATATAATAAATTATTTTATGCAATGTTTTATCACCTAAGCAAGTGGTCCCATCAATTATCAATCGTTAGGGCTTATACCCTTCAATTTACCTGTGCGGCTACAATTCAGGCTTTTCGATTGGTCTGGGAGGTTTGCACCTATCTCAAGATCGCTGCAGACGTCAATAGGGGTCTACTCTAGATAATAACCGACAAATCAACGTTACACATACGTTCTCTCTCTCCTATTTGCAAAATAAAATGTTTTGAAATGCGGGCACTCAACTAATTAAACTAAAAGTCTATTTTACTGCATAGGAGTTTACATGCTGAGCTTCAGCTCATATTTCGAATGTTTTTGTGTTTTCTGTTTTAGGTAAAGGATTAATGAACAGTTTCCTTCCTGACAAGCTAGAAGGTAGCAAGAAATGAGCAAAAGTTGCAGTCTTACAGAACGTTAACTGGCCAAGCGCTCACAGTGATTTATAGGCTAGCAACCTGAGAGCTTACGGAATGTATATGCTTTGGGACATTAGGATGGTTGGTACCTGGTATTGGTATTCTAAGTTATCAAGCGTACTATGGGTTAAACTGGTTGTCGAATGTATGTTTGTTCCCAATGTTTGGTGAATCAAGTGATGCCGTGGATAACACAGTATTACAGGTAGTTTTAGGTAACCTTGTTCCATTATGGAATGACAGTAATGCCTCTAACCAAAAGACTTCTGCTGCAAATCATTAGTAAATAAGTGATTAAGTTAGAGTAACCAGGCATTAGAATTGAGGGTGTTACCCTTGGCTAGATAGGTCCCTGGGCCGGACAAAATTGTTAATGCTCCAGCCAAGGAACGCAGTTAGGTTTTAGAGGCAAAAAGCACAAACAACTCCCTGTCCCAAATAACAATTGTTTATTGAATTAAAAAGCTAAGTTCCCCATTTTGATGTCCATTTTCCTGCACCTAAAGGATTTTTTATTTTCAACGTAAAGTGATAAAGTACAGTTGCTAGCAAGGTTTGTAGAAAATGCATACAAATAAATAACTTCTCTTAGCAAGCCTTTAAACCGAAGTGATGATAAGCAGGGATGTGGTTTGATAAGAAAAGATTTTTTAAAGGTCTTCGAATAATTCTTAGTGTGGGGATCTCCTAACTCCATTGGGTTGAGCTGAAGGTCAAGGTTCGGGAGTGAAGATATGATGCTCAGGATGTGATGCATCTCAGCATTGCCCAATCTCACCGATGGCCTCCAATAGTCAAGTTGAAAATTGAAATGTTACACTATAAGAAATCATGCACTTTACATATTAATAAATCAAAATTAGAGTTAAGAAAAGCAATAATATAGTTCATACTAAGTGCAAAAACGAAAATTTACAACGGTTAGGGAAACAATCTTAAATTAAAAGTACATCTTCATAGACTTTAGAGGTAACCAAACCATTAGAAAAAATTGAAAAGAGGGGATGAAGGTTGGTTGATCCTCGAGTTGCGCACCTGATATGCTAGGAAACTAGTCGGACAAACTTTGGATTTTGCTTTTGGTAGAGTAATGATCGTCCTCTTTTCTTTTTTTTTTTTTTTAAAAAAAATCTCTCACTCTCTTTGGTTTTTCCTCTTTAAGTGGCCACACTTATTCTTCATTTCCTCCTCCTTCCTCTTCTTTTGTATTTCATCTGATTAACCCAAATGGGGTGACCCCCTATTTATAATAGTAATGGGATAGTGAAGAGATTTGATAAAGGGATAAGAATTTATCATCATCTCTTATGAACAAAATTGTCTTCTTTATTATCCATTGATGTCTTATTATCCAAAATTCGACTTATATGCTGAGTTTAAAATATCTCGGATTTTTTGTAAAATGCATAGTTGACATATAAACTGACATCGTAGGAACCCAATTCAGTTCTAGGTCGGGCATGGTTGGCTTTAGAACTGAGTTGGGCTGTTATGTCTACTTATAGTTTAATTTGATGGTTCTACTTTGATTTTAACTCTGCTAGGTGCCTCAATGTATAAATTGGTCTTAAAATTTATCACTAGATTTTCTTATAAAATGGGAGATCATATTTAGGTGTCTACAGTTAGCACCCACTTTGATCGAGACCGAGTAACACGAATGTGAAGTGGTTATGTGCTTGGCAGTTTGAAATTTCGCCTTAGATTGGATGCTAGGAGAACCTAAAGGCTTGGGCTCTATCCACTCTCATCGAGATAGAGATGATTAATGAGATGCCTTAACTTGATCGCTTTTGGATCTGAAGCTTGGTGCTCACCCACTGTAGTCATGACAGAGACTAATGTTGAAATATTTGAATTTGACTGTTTTCCAATCTGAAGTTCTGTGCATATACACTCATGTTGAGATAAGGGCGAATAAAATTCCTGAACTTGACTGCTTTTAGGAATGTAGCTCTCGGGCCGCCCACTGTCGTTGTAACGGATATGAATGATGATGTTTTGTCCTCTGATGCCAGGATAGAAATGTTGCCTGAATTGGAATGTTTTGGATCTAAAGCTCAGTGCCCACCCATTGTTATCATGACAATGATGATGTCTTGTCCTCTTATGCCAGGGCAAAAATAGTGCCTAAACTTG
This sequence comes from Carnegiea gigantea, assembly GCA_029747015.1. Taxonomy (NCBI): domain Eukaryota; kingdom Viridiplantae; phylum Streptophyta; class Magnoliopsida; order Caryophyllales; family Cactaceae; genus Carnegiea; species Carnegiea gigantea. The sequence goes on from JAKOGI010002362.1 coordinate 37,102, forward strand.
ATTGCTTTTTACTATGAAGCTCAACGCCTGCCCACTTTCCTCGTGGCGTTGACGAATGATGATGTTTTATCCTCTTATTCCAGAGCAAAAATGTTACTTGAATTTGACCACTTTTAGATCTAAAGCTTGACAATTGTCACTTTGCCGAGACAAAGTTATTTTGCAATCAAAAATTCATTAATTACCTAAAAACAAATAATCGCTTTATAGTTACTTATAAGTAGGTATTGTTTAAACTTATTTGTCCCTTGTGCTAGGAGCCAATAGAATGTCGCGAGGTCGTTCCCTAAACTTAACTCCATGAACGTTAAAAGTCAATATTGTCCCTTTATGTTGGGATCCAATTGGAGATGGTGGAGAGCTCGATATTGTTCTATTGTGCTAGGAGACAGCTAGATATGGACAAGTGGGTCCCTGAACATAACCGATCGAAGGTTAAAAGCTCGATATTGTCCTATTAACTCATGAGCTAGTTGTATACTAGGTGGCCAGTTCGTGAACTTGACATGGCTAAGGTCGAATGCTTGATATTTTCTCACTCTGCTGAGAGCCAGCTGAATATTGGTATTTGGTAGATTGCTTCTTGAACTTTACCGAACAAAAGTCGAAAGCTTGATATTATCCCTTGGTATTGGGACACAACTGATAATCTATCTCAGTTTGATTTCTGGCCAACGATGCTTATATGAACCTAGGTTTGTCCTTTTTTGTGCTAGGATAAAGGTGATGATTTGCAGCCAGATTCTCTTGAACTTAATTGCCCAATACCCTATAATTAAATAGGAATCCTCCATTTGGGGATGTAAGTGCATTTCCTATTTAACATAGGCATGAAGATGCTTCTATAAAGCTCGCTCTGAAGGTGGAGCCTCACTTTGACCGAGCCTGATTAAGGTGAAGGTCAAAGTATAGATATTGTTTATGACAATTGTAGCTAGATTTATGATTAATGGCCAATACGGGTTATGTGTCCTTTCTTATAGGTAGCTCTAACTCTGTTTCACCTAACACTTCTTCCACCTAGGGCTTCTAGGTGGTCAGGGCAAATGATGGACAAGTGATAATGGGATAGAGACCCATGCATTGATGCATGCATGTTTTCCAGCATAAGAAAATATGTTATATGTTGACTGACTATGTAAAGGTGCGGTTACCTCACCATCATACATACAAATTGAGGTCTAATGCTAAGTTTAGAGTCTAATAGCCAATGCCAGATGGGGGTACAGGTGTTGATATGCTCGGCTTTATATTAGTTGTACTTGAAGAAGTCTAGGCTAATATGCCTTGTGAGCTAAGGGCCAAAAACTACTATGTTGGACTAGGTCATAGAGTGTTACTTACCTAGGATAAGAAATCTATGTTAATGAAGATGTAACCTTTAACTTTTTAATTAAGTGCTTCTACTTTGGTAAAGAAGCTCCTAATATTTCCCTTTTTATGTCGAAAATCCTAGAAGTATAGGGATTCGATAGCAAAACTGTTTTCATTGTGCACGTGCTATCAGAAGCAATTTGCAGTTACATTTAATGTGGTTTTCCTTGTGTCAGATTATGTTTATTGTGGAGGGAGCCTTACTTGTCTAGGGGCATGTTGATGTAGACTTTATGTTTAGTTTTAAAACTTTTTTTTACTTGCAAGTGTAAAAGATCAATTTTAGACTAGCAAGTATAGGGTGTCGATCTCAGGAGGAACAATAGTGATTTTAAATTTAACTTTTCCAATTATAAAGAGTAATTAAAGTGAGGAATTTAAGAATAAATAAGAATTAGAGAAACAAACGAAAACAAATAAGTCACGAAAATAGACAAAAATCAAATAAGAGAAACATTTAGGACTTTGGATTTCTCCAATGACACAAATATTGAATTGCTAACTCAAATAGAGGTTCAATTAGTCTCTTGTTCAACCTAAGTTACAAGCATTAAGTAATAAATTAAAAAGATGAATTGTAATTATCAAATGATATTATTTATTTAGTAGTTTGTATGAATCATTCTTTTTGGACATAACTCATCTGATTTCTGTCATAAATTATTCAATTTTAACAATTATAATGTTTAGCCCAATTGCATAAAGTCATATTACCCTAAAAAGTCTAATACTCATTTTGAATAGCAAATTAAACTATTCTAATCAACATGAATAAACAAAAGTATTAAGATGCATAAATAGGTTAATTTCAAATATAAATTCAAAATTATGCATTGTAATAGACAAAAATAACTCCAAAAGAAATTAGTAATCAATATTATTAATCAACAATCCACCATAATCCTAGATTAGCAGCTTAGCCAGCTATAGTTAGTGAAAATATCATTGAATTTGTCTAGCCATACTCTCAATATTCATATATTTCACTTTCTATGTCCAAACTTTAGTACTCAATTGGGGAAAATGATATTATTAAGCACAACCTCTCTATTTGACTCACAAATGAGATAAGAAGAGAAGAGAAAAAAAATAGCCAACAAAACTTATTTCCTTTTAAACTCTTCAATCCAAGTGATTTTGTCTTACAAAAGGCTCTCTCTAAAAATTGAAAAATAGAATATGAGAGAATGGAAGAATGCTTGCATGCTTGGTGGGAGAAAGAGAATTAATACCAAAATTAATTTCAAGGAGTAATCCTAATTAATTCCAAGAATTAATCCCAATTAATTTCCAGAATTAATTTTCTTAAATAATTACAATAGTTTCAGTCAAATTAACTTAAGAACATGCCGATTATCCGATGATCTCTATTACAAAAGTTGCCTAATGTGCACAAATGAAGACTGGGTGTTGTCTGGGTTGTGCGGGGTAAGCCCACGCATGTGGGAGAAAAAGAGACGGGGCGTTGGTGCTAATGGCCGTGAAGATTTGGCCCAGGCAGAGGATGGGAGGGAGAAGAGGAGAGGAGAGTGAAGTTAGCTGGTGGGGGCATTGGACTTGTAATTGGGCCGTGGACTAAAGAACATGCACAAGCGGCTGGATTTGGGGAGAGTAAGATAGTGAATGAGAGAGATTACTTGGAGCTGACTGATGCACCGCAAGTTGAGCAAGACGGGCCATGCTAAACAGGCCCACATGTGTGGACTTGATTTCTTTCTTGTTTCCTTTTTTTCTTCTTTTTTTCTTGCTGCTGGGCTAGACACGAACATGAGCTGCTTGGAGTTGGGTCAAGTTGAGTAAGATTGATAAACTTCATGGCCAAATTTATTTATCCATTTCTCACTTGAAAATTATATGTGCATTATTCTCTCGCAAAATATATTTCAAAGACTTAAAAGTAGGTAAAATGATGATAAAATTACATATGAAATATGAATTATCAACTCCTTTACACCAAACCTTTGCTAGTCCTCGAGCAAAACGTAACAATAATACACTTAACCATTCAACCCAATGATTGAGGCATGATCCGGGAAAGAAAATCAAATAATCCAACTATGAACATCTACTCTAAATCACATGTACTCTTTCATTACAAACCCACCACTCATTATCAACCATTTCCAATTTCAACAAAATCAATAGGCGAAGATTAAGCAAATTAAGTGCACAATGACAACCATGTACCCAACCATAGGTACAAATCAAGTCTCTAATGCCAAATCAATTTATTAGTCTTTTTTTTTTCTTTTGATTTTTTTTAATTTTTTTTTTGGGGCAAATTTTTTAAAAATTACTTGATTCCATGTATTTTCATGAGTGTATAAAGATACGAATAAAGATAACACTTAGAGAAGCACTTAGTATATATTCAAGCAGTGAGAGATATGAATAGAGATAGATCTTAAACATTGGTACCGAAATCAGAACTTAACTAATTCAATTTATTTTATTTACTGGTTGAAGGTCAAGGAGGCACTCAACACTTTTTAAACACTCATAATGACATTGAAAATGAGATTACATCGCAAGCTTAAAATCGGTTACATAATGACATCAGCATAACAAAAATTTTTGGCCTTTAACTAGTTAAAACTAAAAATATTCTCCAATGGATATGGGTCACATGAATAAAACCCACATAATAGAACATATATAATTAGAACACTCAATCTCTTCTCACAATCAAATTCACCCAAAGATTTTTAAGTTAAATTTTCCTCAAATTTTTCATTTTGCCTTCCCCCCATACGTAAACCTTCCATTGCCCTCAATGAAAAAGACAATAATGAAGAGAGAAATAGAGAAAAGACTAACACAACCTAAAAGCATGAGGAAATCATCTCCATATATGTAACAGTCCGACCCTAAAATATGTTTATTAATTTCATTAATCCATATGATTAATTTCATTTTATTTACATCATTGCTTTTTGTTATTCCAATTGGAAAATTCTAAATGGGCCATCACTTTGCAATTCGGGTTTGATTCTAGTCAAATTTAGGAGATCGATTTAGGCCTTGATACTTATGAATTTAGTGATTTAATTATTTTTCATGACACCACAACCATTAATCTCAAGTTTGGAAAAAAAAAATTTACAAACGCACTCGGTTTCAGCTCTTTTTCAAACCCGTGCCCGTTTAAGGCCGATTTCAACCCAACGAGACTTGACCCTCATTTGTTTAGCTAATTATCCATAATTAGGCCTTAATTATGCTTAGTGAAAGTAACTTTTGGGGTTTTAATTTTAGCCAAGTACTTAATTTCAAAGCTACACCAAGCATTTGCTAGACACTTTCTCTCTCCTATTTCTCTGCTCCTTTTCTCATAGTCACGGCAGCAGCAACACCACCATTCCAGCCACCAAACAGCCACCAACAGCCACCAAACATCCACCACTCATCACCCCAACCATCCCTCTCACTCTTCAAGCACCAAGAACCATTCATACCTCTTTCTTAAGCAAAGTGAGTAATACTTTTCACCTTTTATACTGATTTTGTGGTTGATTCTTGATCTTGTTGGTTTTTACTTCTTATTTTGGTTGTTTTAATGATAGATTATGCTGTTTTTATGGAATTAAGAAACATCTTGATGATGGATCATGGTGGAGTTGAAGTTGGATGATGCTAGGGTTAGGGTTTCATCTTAATCATGCAAGCTTCATGTTCAAGTGTTGGATATTAATTGTTTTATCCTTGATTTTGCTTATCTTTTAATCTATCGAGGTTTATTATGGTGTTTATGGTGTTTTGAGATGATGGAAGTGAGTTCAAGTTGACCCAAAAGTTAGGGTTTTATCCAAAATACATGGTTTGGACCAAACTAGTATTAAGCTTGAGGTGTGTGTATATGTGACTAGAAAAGGAGCTTTATTGGATATGAATATGAAGTGGAATTGTGTGTGATGTTTTTGTTTGATGTTGGGATGTACCAAAGTGTGTTCACATGCTCTTAAGAAAGGGTTTAAGTTGAGGATTGGTGTGAAAAGTCAGGGAATAAACTCAATCAGTGAGGCTGGAATTTTTAGAAAAACAGGACAAACTTTGAGACGAAACTGGTAATGATCAGCCCAGCTAAAAATTATAATTTTTAGTGGGTAGATAGGCAAGTGTGTTAGCTTTAAAATGACTCTTGAATCGTATTAATCCGAGGTCTGTGGAAAACATTATGGTCATTTTACTGAACCTGTGTAGGATGAAATTAGAACTGACATGTTGGTGTTCTAGCCCCATTTTAGGAACCCTATCGTAGGAATCATGTTATGTATCCTCAATGAACATTTTAGAAGACTTCCTAAGCTTTTCATATTAGGGTTGTAGGTCTCATTTCGAGGTCGGGAGTATAAGTTGTGGATTATTCTTTCCGTACCTTTTTTATAAGCTCTTATTCTCTAAACTTGCTACTGTGCCTTAAATCACATTTCTATGGTTTATTTATTATATAGTTTCGTCATTTTAGTTTAATCTATGAACTGGTTTGTAAGATTCTTCATAAGCCAGTTTTATTTAAAAGCATTCATTATAAGAACAAGATTGTTTCTGACCTCATGTTCCTATAATAATCTTTTGAACAGAATCAAGGGCTAAACTTTCATTCTCTTCACTTTAGTGAATCTTATTATACCATGAACTTGCATTTAAAACTCCCAGGTACGTTCATTGCCTGTATCTGTTGACATCAGCACGTATTTATCAAAATTGTAATGTTTTGGCAAGTACATCAATGAATCAATTGAATAAGTGCTTTATCACATAATTAGTGACCTCATCAGTTATCAGTTACAGGGCATTGTCCTCCAGTTACCCGCGCGACTTCAGGCCAGGTCCCCCGGTCGGTTTAGTAGGTGTACACCTATGCACAGATCGTAACAGTTACTAAGGAGTACACTAACAGATAATAATTGGCAATTTAGTTTTGTATGCGTCTCATTCCCTGTTTTAAAATCAAAATGAATTGCAAAGCAGGGCCAAATAACTTTTCAGTGAATCTTTATCAATACAGGGATGCATGTACTGGGCTTTGGCTCACAGTTCAAAATGTTTTTATGTTTTATTTTAGGAAAGTGTTCAGTGAACCGCTCTTAGGCGGGTAGGGAGGCTGAAGGTGATAAATAAGACAGGACCGTCCATGTGATTGGCGGTATAGGAGTGCTAAGATGCTTTCATACCATATTGTGGTGTATTTTGGTGTACAACTGTATATTTGAACTGAATTATGTATTTTGGTGTTACAATTATATATTTGAACCGAATTATGTATGTTGGTATAACCCTTGGAAAGTTAGAACCATTTCTGTATATAACTAAATGGTTTGAGTGTTTATAATGGTGAATGCCCCTTATAGGGTAAACTTTGGTTTATGGCAAGTTTTCATGTATAAGGAAGCCTTGTCCTTTATGGACGGCGGTAACGCCCAGTTCATTGGGTTATTATTTCTCATTGTTAAACTTAAGCAGGTAAATGCAAGTAGATAAATGTAAGTAATGATTCATGTATTATTGGGGCGTTACAGATTTGGTATCAAAGCGAGGTTGAGATTTTCTGGAGGAAAGTAGAGTTAGAAATTATAGGATGAGAATGGTTGTCGTGAGGGGGCTACCATATATTGCTAGAGTGATTTTAGTAGTGTAGTAACACTATTAGAATGCAAGTTGCTTCCATTTATATGTTCCTTGTTTATGGATATGTATGTCTCTCATATATGTGTTTTCTTTGTTAGATGGATCCTTATGGCGTTAATATGTTACCGGGTGGATCTATGATTGCCCACATTGCGCTGTTACATACTAGTATAGAGGCACATGCACAGGACCCTTACTCTGAGTTTCGCAGTATAACGGTCCGTGCACAGAGACTGCTTGGGTAATTACCCCTGGTTGATCTATGGGTGGAGTTTAGGCATCGATATCATGACTTTATAACAACAGGAAACCCAGGCTTGGATGGGCCTAGGTTTCAGGCCCCGGGGGCATGGACTACTCTGGCTACGAAGTTATTATTACAGGAAGAACTTGATCAGAGAGGAATCACCATGCAGATGTTACAACTTGTTTTTCCACTACATCAGGTGTCTCCCCCACCTGCAGCCCCAGTACCAGCGTAGGGGCCACCCTCTCCGCCAGCACCAGCATAGAGGCCACCCTCCCCGCTTGTACCGGGAACCCCACTGATGCCCGATAGCTCTGGGGAGGCTCACGTGGTGATAGACATCCCCGACACCCCAGATTTAGTGGTGATTAGTTCTGGGGATGAGGGCCACCAGGGAGAGGACAATGATCCCGAGGAGGATCAAGGCATTGGTGAGGTAGGGGTAGAACATCAATGGGAACAAGAGGCGGATGAGTTGATGGTGGAGCTAGAGGAGGAGGATGAGCCACAAGTTCAACAGGAGGTTGATGATGCCGAGTCAGAGGCGTCTACTAGTAGCTTCGATTCAAGCAAAGAACCTGACGATAAGTCTGACCCAGATTACAATCCATCTAGGGATCGTTAGGTGATTCTAGAGGTTGGTGTGGTGGTTTTCATTTTGAGCCCTGTAGGTATATATGGTATGGTTGGATTGGATAATTATATTTTATGTGGCATATGACATTATATATAGTCAGTCCAATCCTCTCCAACCATGATGATATAGTCTGTATCTCTTTTTGGTCAGGTGACGGATCTAGTGTCTAGGGGCTATTTAGTGTTTAGTGTTAGGGTAGGAGTTAGAACTAGTCTTGCTTACTCAGCTAGGTGTAATATGCTTTTGTTGCTCATGTATACAAACCAGCAGTTATGTGTGTAAGTAAGCTGTTATGAAATGAAATGATGACGTTGTGAGTTATGAAATAATCTTTGAGCCATCTTCTATGTATTTATTGGCATGTTTATGTTATATGTCTGGAGGTTCCAGTGTTTGAATTGTTTCATTTAATGTATGATCAAAATGTCTGAGTCAGTGCAAAACAACAAGGAGGTTCATGTAGAGGATAATTTGGAGCAAGGCCAGGGATCGGGTGATCAAGCCTCGTGCCAGGAGCCGCAACATGATGACATGCCACTGTTGCCCTCTAAATTAGCTAGCAACTTAGGAAACCCGAATTACTTGCCAACCTTAGTTGTTGAATTGATGAAACGGATTCTTCAAGTACCTACTAAAACCCCTCCGAAAGAGGATAAATTGGCAGATAGGGTAGCGCGGCGCAATCCTAAAATTTATAATGGATCTTATGATCTAGTAGTACTGGAGGAATGGATAAGAGGAATGGAGAAAATCTTTACAATGGTAGAGGTGCCAGAAGGAAAAAGGGTAAACATTGGGACATATTATTTAACTGGTTAAGCTGACATTTGGTGGAATACTGTGAAGGATAAGCTCGTGGGGCCTGAATTTATCTGGAATAAATTTCTAAGTGAGTTAAGGGCAAAATTTTACCCAGCTGTGGTCCAAAGGCAAAAGGAGAAAGAGTTTATGGAGCTGAAGATGAGTGGCACTATGACTGTGATGCAATACGCCAGTAAATTCATCGAATTATCTAGGTTTGTTCCTAAGTTTGTATCATCTGAAAGGTTAAAAATGAAAAAGTTTGAAGAGGGTCTGGCCTTCTATATTCGTAATTAGTTAGCTGGACAACCAATTTTGACTTACCAAGAACTAATATGAGCGAGCAGCTGAAGTGGAACGAGTGAAGACGGAATTGAGAGCACTGAATCCAATCAACTACAAGAGAAAGGGATTTGAGCGGGGGACTCCGAGTGAGAGTGTGAACCAGAATCAGAAGAAACCTACCCCTGTTTCCTCCAAGAGCCATCCTGTAGGCTCAACAACACCCTGTGCAAAGTGTGGAAGAACAAATCACACCACTCTTGAATGCCGAGTTGGCACTAATAAATGCATGTGGTGTGGAAGTCCTGAACACCTCATCGCTACATGCCCCCGACGACTAAAAGCTGTAGACAAGGGCGCAGCAAAACCCTTGGCTCTGCTCCGCTAGGGACCCCCACCTTCAAGGTATGCAGTTACAGGAAGGACATTTGTGATGAACAAAAAGGAAGCTGCTACCTCTGGTACGGTAGTCACTAGAACTCTCTTTTTAAATTCAAAGCTATTTTGTGTATTATTTGACTCGGGCGCCACTCATTCATTTATCTCTAGCCGATCTGCTATACAATTGAGCCTTGAAAATAGGAGGATGGAAACCAATTATAGAATTAAGCTACCCAACAATTCTATGATTGAATGCTCTCTCTCTTATAAACTTGCTCCCATCACCATTTGTGAGACCACCTTCCCGGTGGATTTGATTCAATTTGATTTATCTGATTTTGACATCATTTTGGGAATGAATTGGTTGCACACTTATGGAGCCCAAATCGATTGTGAAAATCTTAAGGTTATCCTGAAAGATGAAAAAAGGAGAAAAGTGTGTTTTTATGGGCAGAGAGAGACAAAATCCTATTCTTTGATTTCCGCTATGAAAGCAAGTAAATTGCTATGTCAGGGGTGTATTGGATATTGGTGTTATGCTATTAACACCCAAACAAAGGAAAAGGAAGCAGAGAATATACCTGTAGTTTGTAAATTTGAAGATGTTTTTCTTGAGGAGTTACCAGGACTACCCCCACAGAGGGAAATTGATTTTAGAATTGAATTAATTTCTAGAGCCCAACCTATTTCTAAAACCCCATATCGTATGGCCCCAACTAAGCTTAAGGAACTAAAGATTCAGCTAGATGAGCTGTTACAGAAGGGCTTTATTGGGCCAAGTGTGTCACCATGGGGTGCCCCAGTGCTGTTTGTCAAGAAGAAGGATAGAACCTTAAGGCTATGTATAGATTACAGGGAGTTGAACAAGATTACCATCAAAAACAAATATCCTCTGCCACGAATAGATGATTTGTTTGATCAATTACAAGGAGCAAGAGTGTTCTCTAAGATTGATCAGAGGTCAGGGTACCATCAACTTAGGATTAAACATGACGACATTCCTAAGACAGCGTTTAGGACCAGGTATGGTCACTATGAGTTTACAGTGATGTCTTTTGGTCTCACTAATGCTCCTACAGCCTTCATGGGCCTTATGAACAGGGTTTTCAGACCCTATTTAGACAAGTTCGTAGTGGTTTTCATAGATGACATCCTTATCTATTCTAAGGACAAGGAGGAACATGCTGATCATTTACGGACAGTATTGCAAGCTTTGAGGGAGCATCAACTCTATGGCAAATTAAAGAAATGTGAATTTTGGTTGGAAGAAGTGGTATTTTTGGGACATGTGATCAAAAGGAAGGAATTAAAGTTGACCCCCAGAAGATGAAAGCAATTACGGAATGGCCAAGGCCTACCAATGTCACCGAGATTAGAAGCTTTCTGAGTTTAGTAGGTTACTGCCGAAGGTTCGTCAAGGACTTTTCGAAAATAGCTTCACCACTGACTAATCTACTGAAGAAAGCGAACAAATTTGAGTAGACTGAAAGATGTGAGAAAGCTTTCTAAGAGCTAAGGCAGCGACTAACTACCGCCCCGATCCTAACGTTACTAATAGAAGGAAAGGAGTAGACTGTTTATAGTGATGCTTCGAAGAATAGTCTAGGGTGCGTGCTGATGCAAGAGGACAAAGTAGTGGCTTATGCCTCTTGACAACTTAAGCCGTATGAGAAAAACTACCCTACCCATGGCCTGGAGTTAGCAGCCATGGTCTTTGCATTGCAAATTTGGAGACATTATTTATATGGGGTACCATGCAAAATCTATATATCTTCACCCAGAAGGAGCTCAATTTGAGGCAACGACGTTGGCTTGAGTTGCTTAAAGTTTATGATTTGCAGATTCAATATCATCCCGGTAAAGCAAATGCGGTGGCGGATGCCCTGAGTAGGAAGGCGCAACATAGCTCAAACACTGTGGTGATTACTCAATTGAACCTCTTGAGAGAACTTAAGGACTTTGGGATTCAATTAGTGTCCCACGGGCAAACAGAAGCTCACTTATCAGCACTTACTGTACAGTCTTCCCTAGTGGAAGAAATTCGACTGAACCAGGAAAGTGATCCCGAACTCCAAAGAATAAAGCAAAATTTAAAAAAAGGGAAGTCTCCGAGATTTGTAGTACACGAGGATGGGACCCTGCGGTTCCAGAATCGCCTATGTGTGTCCAAAAATGGGGAATTAAGAAAGAAGATCCTGGAAGAGGCTCACAATACTCGCTATTCAGTGCATCCGGGAGGCACCAAGATGTACAGAGATCTGAGACAATACTTCTGGTAGAATAATACGAAGAAGGATGTTGTAGAATGTGTGGATAAGTGTCTAACTTGCTAGAAAGTTAAAGCAGAGCATCAATGTCCTGTGGGTGAACTACGACCCTTAGAAATCCCTACTTGGAAATGGGATTCGATCTCAATGGACTTTGTTATGGGTTTATCCCTTTCTGCCTCGAAAAAGAATGTCATCTGGGTCATAGTTGATCGACTCATGAAATCGGCTCATTTCCCACCAATTAAGGATACTTGAGGAGTTGAAAGACTAGCCCAATTATATGTTAAGGAGATAGTCCGTCTGCACGGGATCCCTTTAGACATAGTCTCAGATAGGGATCAAAGATTCTAAGCACGTTTCTGGCAAGTGCTTCAAAAGGCCTTTGAGACCAAAACTAAACTTCAGTAGCTCCTATCATCCAAAAACATATAGACAAACTAAAAAAGTGAATCAAATTGTGGAGGACATACTGAGAGCTTGTGTATTGGAGTTCCAGGGAAAATGGGAAGACGATTTACCTTTGGTGGAATTCTCTTATAACAACAGCTATCAGTCCACCATCAAAATGGCCCCATTTGATGCTTTATACGGGAGAAAATGTAGAACCCCGTTGTGCTGGAGTGATTTGTACGAGGCATTGATTATAGGTCCTGAAATGATTCAAGAGACCACTGAAGCAATAAAAAAGATTCGAGAGCATATCAGGCTTACCCAAAGTCGACAAAAAAGTTATGCGGACAAAAGAAGAAGGCCTCTAGAGTTTCAAGCAGGCGATAAAGTTTTTCTGAAGGTTTCACCAACTAAAGGTGTCAAGTGGTTCGGAGTACGGGGCAAATTGAATTCAAGGTATATTAGACCTTATGAAATCATTGAAAGGTTGAATCCCGTCGCTTATCGTCTAGATTTGCCCGTAGAACTTGAGCACGTGCATAATGTGTTTCATATCTCTCAGCTTAGAAAATACATTCCAGATCCAAACCATACCATTGTATCTGAACCTATCGAAATCGCTGAAGATCTAGTATATGAGGAGCGTCATGTCCAAATACTAGATCGCAGGATCAAGCAGCTGCGTAACAAACAGATGCCATTGGTCAAAGTACTCTGAACAAACCACACCTCCCAAGAAGCCACCTAGGAGACCGAAGAGGCAATGAAAACCGCATATCCACATTTATTCGAGGTAATCCAACATGATATGATTAAGTTCATCAGTTTCGAGGACGACACTTTTTAAGGGGGGAAGACTGTAATAGTCCGACCCTAAAATATGTTTATTAATTTCACTAATCCATACGATTAATTTCATTTCATTTACATCATTGCTTTTTGTTATTCCAATTGGAAAATTCAAAATGGGCCCTCACTTTGCAATTCGGATTTTGTTCTAGTCAAATTCGGGAGATCGATTTAGGCCTTGATACTTATGAATTTAGCGATTTAATTATTTTTCATAGCACCACAACCATTAATCTCGAGTTTGGGGGGAAATGAAAAATTTTGCAAACGCATTCGGTTTCAGCTCTTTTCCAAACCTGAACCCGTTTAAGGCTGATTTCGACCCAACGAGACTTGACCCTCATTTGTTTAGCTAATTACCCATAATTAGGCCTTAATTATACTTAGTAAAAGTAGCTTTGGGGGTTTTAATTTCAGCCAAGTATTTAATTTCAAAGCTTTTGTTTCTACACCAAGCATTTGCTAGGTACTTTCTCTCTCCTATTCCTCTGCTCCTTCTCTTATAGTCACGGCAGCAGCAACACCACCATTCCAGCCACCAAACAGCCACCAACAGCCACCAAACATCCACCACTCATCAACCTAACCATCCCTCTCACTCCTTCAAGCACCAAGAACCATTCATACCTCTTTCTTAAGCAAAGCGAGTAATGCTTTTCACCTCTTATACTGATTTTGTGGTTGATTCTTGATCTTGTTGGTTTTTACTTCTTATTTTGGTTGTTTTAATGATGGATTATGCTGTTTTTATGGAATTAAGAATCATCTTGATGATGGATCATGGTGGAGTTGAAGTTGGATGATGCTAGGGTTAGGGTTTCATCTTAGTCATGCAAGCTTCATGTTCAAGTGTTGGATATTGATTGTTTTATCCTTGATTTTGCTTATCTTTTAATCTATTGAAGTCTCTTATGGTGTTTATGGTGTTTTGAAAAGATGGGAGTGAGTTCAAGTTGACCCAAAGTTAGGGTTTTATCCAAAATGCATGGTTTGGACCAAACTAGTATTAAGCTTGTGGTGTGTGTATAGTGACTAGAAAAGGAGCTTTATTGGATATGAATATGAAGTGGAATTGTGTGTGATTTTTTTGTATGATGTTGGGATGTACCAAAGTGTGTTTAAATGCTCTTAAGAAATGGTTTAAGTTGAGGATTGGTGTGAAAAGTCAGGGAATAAACTCAATCAGTGAGGCTGGAATTTCTAGAAAAACAGGACAAACTTTGAGACGAAACTGGTAATGATCGGCCCAGCCAAAAATTATGATTTTTAGTGGGTAGATAGGCAAGTGTGTTAGCTTTAAAATGGCTCTTGAATCGCATTAATCCGAGGTCTGTGGAAAACATTATGGTCATTTTACTGAACCTGTGTAGGATGAACTTAGAACTGATATGTTGGTGTTCTAGCCCCATTTTAGGAACCCTATCGTGGGAATCATGTTATGTATCCTCAATGAACATTTTAGAGGACTTCCTAAGCTTTTCATATTATCGTAGGTCTCATTTCGAGGTCGGGAGTATAAGTTGTGGATTATTCTTTCCGTACCTTTTTTATAAGCCCTTATTCTCTAAACTTGCTACTGTGCCTTAAATCACATTTCTATGGTTTATTTATTATATAGTTTCGTCATTTTAGTTTAATATATGAACTGGTTTGTAAGATTCTTCATAAGCCAGTTTTATTTAAAAGCATTCATTATAAGAACAAGATCGTTTCTGACCTCATGTTCCTATAATAATCTTTTGAACAGAATCAAGGGCTAAACTTTCATTCTCTTCACTTTAGTGAATCTTATTACACCATGAACTTGCATTTAAAACTCTCAGGTACGTTCATTGCCTGTATCTTTTGACATCAGCACGTATTTATCAAAATTGTAATGTTTTGACAAGTACATCAATGAATCAATTGAATAAGTGCTTTATCACATAATTAGTGGCCTCATCAGTTATCACTTACAGGGCATTGCCCTCTAGTTACCCGCGCAACTTCAGGCCAGGTCCCCCGGTCGGCTTAGTAGGTATACACCTATGCACAGATCGTAACAGTTAGTAAGGGGTACACTAACAGATAATAATTGGAAATTTAGTTTTGTATGCGTCTCATTCCCTATTTTAAAATCAAAATGAATTGCAATACGGGGCCAAATAACTTTTCAGTGAATATTTATCAGTACAGGGATGCATATACTGAGCTTTGGCTCACAGTTCGAAATATTTTTATGTTTTGTTTTAGGAAAGTGTTCAGTAAACTGCTCTCAGGCGGGCTGGGAGGCTGAAGGTGATAAATGAGATATGACCGTCCATGTGATTGGCGGTATAGGAGTGCTAAGATGCTTTCATACTATATTATGGTGTATTTTGGTGTACAACTATATATTTGAACTGAATTATGCATTTTGGTGTTACAACTGTATATTTGAACCGAATTATGTATGTTGGTGTAACCCTTGGGAAGTTAGAACTATTTCTGTATATAACTAAATGGTTTGAGTGTTTATGATGGTGAATGCCCCTTATAGGGTAAACTTTGGTTTATGGCAAGTTTTCATATATGAGAAAGCCTTGTTCTTTATGGACGGCAGTAACGCCTTATTCATTGGGTTATTATTTCTCATTGTTAAACTTAAGCAGGTAAATGCAAGTAGGTAAATGCAAGCAATGATTCATGTATTATTGGGGCGTTACAATATAGGCCCAGCAATTAGGGGTGTTCATGATTCGGGTAGCCGAACGAAAAAAGATCTCGGTTCGGGTGCCCAAAATTTCGGGTCGCCGGGATGGCGAACCATATCTGAACTGAAAATTATCAGGTACCTGATAATTTCGGTTCAGGTTTTTCTTACCCAATAACCCAATTTTTCTAAACATTCTTTTTTTGCCATTTTGTTTTATGTTATCCTCAATTACTTGACAACATCACCCCCTAGAAATACAAAAAACAACAGCTGGAAGGCATCAAACCATAAAACAAGCACAATAGTTGTAATCTAACACATCACATGACATACTGATTGAAATCGAACAAGAATCAGACATGAAGGTGCTAGATTTGACATCAAACAAAGACCAAATGACAAAAGTCACAAAGCAATATTTGGATTATTAAGAACACCCATAGAGTATTACTGAGTGAAATCAAACAAAGATGAAGGATACCTTAGGTTTGATTTGAAAGCAGCAAGCTTTAAGCAATCGGCAACCGCCATTGAGAGTCAGGGGGTAATGCACTGATGCGTTTGCGAGGGCGAGGCACAGAGAGAGAGGGCTCGACTGGGACTTGGAGTCGACTGGGCTTTGGGACCGTTAGACTGGGAGTCGAGTAGTTGACTGGAGTCTGCGACTTGTGACTTGCAAATGCGAGTTAGTCTGGATTCGGGACTCGATTCAGAGGGACGAAGAGTAGGACGGATGAGGATGAGGGAGCAGCCAGCAAGGAAATTAGGGTTTGAGACTTTCAGTGGGTAGTAGCATTACTAGCACGCGCGTGGCTTTGAAAAAAGATTTTCGGGTTTTCAGGTACCCAAATTCATAAAGTGGGCGAACTGTACCTGAACCAAAAATCCAAAAAAGATAACAGCTTGGGTAGTACCCAAATTCATAAAGGGAGCGAACTGTACTTGAACCAAAAATCCAAAAAAGATAACAGCCGGGTAGCTGAACCAAATTTTTAGAATATTTTGGTTTGGATACTCGAATTTTTGATTCGGGTAACATTTTTTCAGTTCGGGTGTTTGGTTTAGGATATTTTTGAACATCCCTACCAACAATCCAACTCCAAAATTACCCTTAAAACCAATATGAGCTATAATAACCAAAAACCAAGTTAAGCATCACACTCTAACACAAGTGCACTTGAACAAAAAGAAAACAAAAACAAAAAGACTGAAACTCACCTAAAAGGATTGAGTTGCCTCCCAAAAAGTACTAAGTTTTATGTCTTCAACCAGACAAGGTCCCATCCATTAATCATAGTAAACTGAGTCTACTAGATTGATGGACTTAATCAAACCAAACTTAATCTCATTAGTCACAACTAGTTTCAAACGTTAACCATTAACAGTAAGAACTCGACCATCTTGGGGATCCAAAATTTAAACTGCCCAAGAGGGAAACACTTGTTGGACAACAAAAGGACCATTCCATCTGGATCTCAACTCGCCAGGAAACAACGTCAGCTTAGAGTTAAAGACCAAACCTTCTGACTAGGTTCAAAAGATTTACAGGAGATCATTTTATCATGAAATGCTTTATTTTAGCTTCATAGATCTTAGCATTCTCATAGGTTTCATTACACAATTCATTCAATTGAAGCCTATGATTAGAGCCCACTTGTTTCATATTAAAATTAAAAGCTTTAATAACTTAAAAAACACGATGTTCTAATTCAATTGACAATGACAAGCCTTACCAAAAAGAAGTTGGTAAAGGAACACCCTATGGGAGTACTTATAAGCAATATGATAGGCCCATAAAGCATCATACAATCTCAAAGACTAGGCCTTCTTATCGGGTTAAACCGTTTTCTCTAGTATGGACTAGATCTCACAATTAGATACCTCAACTTGGCCACTATTTTGGGTTGATAGGAGGTAGCTACTTTATGAGTCACAGAATACTTTCTAAGGAAAGCCTCAAAAGATCGACGACAAAATTGACTGCCTCCATCATTGATAAGAGCTCTGGGGGTCCCATATTGACAAAATTCTCCCACAAACTTGACCATAACCTTGTGGACATTGGTCCTAATAACAAGAGCTTCCACCCACTTTGACACATAATCAACAGCAGCCAATATGTAAACAAAGCCAAACGATAGGGGAAAAGGACCCATGAAATCAATGCCTCCAACATTAAATATCTCAACAGTTAGAGTAGGGAAAAAGGGCATCATATCATTATGGGACGAGGCACTCGTACGCTGATAATGCTCACAAGCAAGACAGAAATAGTGAGCAACAAGAAACAAAAAAGGCCAGAAGAACCCACTTTGTAGGACTTTAGCAGCTACCCTATGACCTCTAAAATGACCACCACAACTATAAGAGTGACAAAATGTAAGAATACTATGAATTTCACTCTCAGGCATACATCTAGGGACCACTTGGTCTGGACAATGTTTGAAAAGATAAGGGTCTTCCCAATAGTAATGTTTCACTTATGAGAAGAACCTATCCCTCTCTTGTTTGAACCGGTGAGGAGGAATCTTTCGAGTGGTGAGGTAATTCATAAGATAAGCAAACCAACGGAGAGGGGTACGTGACATTGAAAATAGCTGCTCATTAGGAAAATGGTCAGAAAATCCAACTGAGTCATCAGTGTACTCATTAAAAATTCTAGACAAGTGGTATACAATTGAATTTTCAGAACCTTTCCTATCCTTTATTTCAATATCAAACTCTTGGGCAATAAAATCCATCTAATGAGTCTATATTTGGTGTCATTCTTGGCTAATAAGTGTTTTAATGCAGCATGATCAGTAAACAAATCACTTTTGAAGACAGAATGTAAGGATGGAATTTATCAAGTGCAAATACTACAATCAGCAACTCTTTTTCAGCAGTAGAATAATTCTTTTAAGCATCAGTTAGAATTCTACTAGCATAGTATATGACATGAGGCATTTTATTTACCTTTTGACCCAGACCAGCCCTAGTAGTAAAATTGGATGCATCACAGATAATCTCAAATGACAGAGAAAAATTAGGTGGCTGCACAATAGGGGCTAACACCAATAAAGATCGAAGCTTTTCAAAAGCTGTCACTTAAGACTCATCAATGACAAAAGGAGCATTTTTAGTAAGGAGATTAGTAAAGGGTTGACCCACTTTGCTACAATCCTTATAAATCTCCTATAGAAACCAGCATGACCAAGGAATAATCTAACTTGCTTCATATAAATAGGCACAAGCAAATTAGAAATCAGATCAATGTTGACTTTATCAACCTCAATTCCTTTTTCGGACATTTTATGTCCCAACATCATCCCTTCTTCGACCATGAAATGAATCTTTCCAAACTCAAGATACGATTCACTTCTTCACATCTTTTCAAAATAATGAGCAAATTAGCAAGAAACACATGAAAGGAAGAACCAAAAATAAATAAATCATCCATAAACAATTCCATGAAATCATTAATATAATAAAAAAAATGACCATCATGCATCTTTAGAATGTGAAAGACACATTACCCAACCCAAAAGGTATCCTCCACTTGGCAAATGTACTCGATGGGCATGTAAAAGTCGTTTTCTCTTGCTCCTTAGGATAGACAGGTATTTGGTTGTAAACAAAAGAAAACAATAGAAACTTTGTCCACCTAAGTTTTCCAAATTTTGATCAATAAAGAGGAGGGAAAAATGGTTTTCTAGTGACAGAATTTAGCTTTCTATAATTAACACTCACCCTTCATCATGTGGTCTGTCTAGTAGGAATTAGTTCACATTCATTATTCTTTACCATAGTTATACCAGATTTCTTGGGGGCCACTTGCACTGGACTGACCCACTGACTGTCAGAACTTGGGTAGATAATGCCTTCATCTAAAAGTTTTACTACGTCTTTCTAAACAACTTCTTTCATCATATAGGGCTTCAATCTATGTTGCATTTGCCTAATAGCTTTAGCATCATCCTCTAAGTGAATTCTGTACGTGCAAATAATTGGACTAACCCCTTTCAAATTAACAACAATCCACCCAATAACACCCTTATGATTAGACAAAACACGAATCAACACTTTCTATTGATCACAAGATAAAAGAGAAGATATTATGACAGGAAGGGTCTCTGTAGGGCCTAGAAACATATACTTGAGTGAATCAATGAGAGGTTTCAACTCAAGTTTAGGTAAAAAGACAACGGAATGTGGCATAGGAGAACTTGCCAAAGATAGGAAAGGTTCATAAGTGGACACTCAAGAGGAAGACTTAAGATGAGAAGTGAAGTCAAGAGTAGAATCCATCTTATCTACTGTACTTCCTAAGTCAAACAATCTTAAGTCTACATGCGAAAGACAGGTTTTCAAGGGATCATTACTCAAAATAGCAGGTAAAGCTTCTTCAATCATTTCATCAATCACATCAACAAAGAAGGATTCAGATTCATCTTCAACCACAGGTTAAGAAGAAACTTGAAAAATGTTAAGCCTAACACTCACGTTCATGATCGAGACATCCATCACTTCCGACCTATAATTAATGGTGGCATTAGCTATGGTTAGGAAGGGATGACCTAAAATAAGAGGGATTTGCTTAGAAGCTTAAGTAGGGTCCATGTCCAACACAATAAAGTCAACAGGAAAGAATCTTTTATCAATTTGAATAAGATATCATCTATCCACCCCCTAGAGGTCCTAATTGACATATCAGTAAGCTGAAGGGTATGGTTAGAAGGTTTCAGTTCACCCAATCCCAACTCTAAGTGAGCAGAATATGGTATCAAGTAAACACTAGAACCCAAACCAAAAGTGCCCTTTTAATTTTATGATTGGCAATATGACATGAAATAGTAGGAACACTAGGATCTTTGAACTTAGGTGGAGTGTCAAATTTCAGAATAGAGCTCACTGCTCACTTAGAAGAATCTTTTTAGACTTGTTATCTTTAGATTTCCTTTTAAAAGCGCACATGTCTTTAAGGAATTTAGCATAAGTGGTGATCTGTCTATTCACTTCCAAAGGGGGAAGATTGAACTTAACTTGCTTAAAGGTCTCCCAAATGTCATCTCTTTACTTGGCTTTCTTAGAAAGGAATGGTGCATCCAAAGCTTGAGGGTAACAAACCCTTGGCTTAAATATGATAATGGGGTCAGACACAACAGGGGAAGGGAATTGGTCATTCTTTTTTTCAGTTTCCAGGTCACTCTCAATAGTCTTAAGTCTTTCCCTTTTATCATGTTCCTTCTCACTCACATTATTATCAACTTCTTTGCCACGCCTAAGAACCGTTATAGATTTTAATTTCTCAAAGGGTTGGTCTTTAGGGTTCTTTATGAGATAACTTAGAAGTTTTCCTTCTTCTCTTTCAATTACAGCTATTGCTAGTTGCCCAAGTTATTGATTGTGAGTTTTCCTACTCTTTTAGTTACATCCGTGGGTTTCTAATTTAGCTATATACTATGAGTGAGAGTCAACAATATGCATTTTAGACTCAATTCCTTGGACCTTAGAGTCAATATTTTGCATAATACAAGTCAAGGTACGAAGAGCAGAAATTACCTTGTCTACACCAGCGCTCTCAAATGGAGCTTGATGAGAAGAATGAGGAGTGTATCTCTAATTTTGAAACCAGGAGGGGTAGTTATGCTAGATTGGGATTGAGGATTCTCAATATTTTGAGACCTCTATGAACAATTGGAATGATTACTCCAACTAAGATTATAAGTATTAGAATAAGGATTATTCGTTGGAGAAAATCCTTAGGCAGCATTCGCTTATTCAGTTACATAATTAGACTTACCAATGACAGGACAATTAGCAGAATCATGCATGATACTAGCACAAATCAAACACACATCTCGCTTAGAGCGGCCATTAAATACTTTGTTCAAGCACAACAATTGATCAAATTTTCTTAATTAAAGCATCAACTTTATTAGAAAAGTCAATTGAATGAGAATCCTCACAAATCCCCCCTTTACCTCCTAATTGCCTAGGCAAATCAGAATATGCGAAAGTAGCATGTAAGTGTGAATTTTCACTCAAATATTCAAACAATTCCCAAGCTTCTTCAAAAGTTTTATATAAGATACTACCGCCACAAGATGCATCAATCATCTACCTATTGTACTCATCTAAGCTAGAATAAAACATCCAGTCATGGTAAGGATAACTTTGCAACAACTCTTTAAATCTTTCCCAACTTTCAGGTAGTTGTTCATTCTTATTTTGTGAGAAAGTGGTTACAGCACATCTCAATCCAGTTAATTTACCAATAAAGAAAAACTTTTTGGAGAATGTCTTTTGCATTTGATCCCAAATGGTGGTATTTGTCTTAGTATTGAGCCAAGCTTAGCTTTATCTTTCAAAGAGAAAGGAAAAAAGACATAAATAAAGAGTGTCACTAGAGACATTATTTAAGAAGACAATAGAACATATCTCTAAAAATACATCAACGTGCTTGAAAGAATTTTCAAACTCCACCCTATACAAGGATGGAAGCATTTGGATGAGAGAATGCTTACTCTCAAATGGCCCTGTTGTAGCAGGTATACAGGTACTTGTAGCTGAGCCATAAGTGGCAGGAGTGAAATACTCCTTAAGTTGCTTAGCTAGGATTTGCTCTTTAGCCATCTTTTTCTTAAGTTCATATTTCTCAACTCTTATCTTACTAAGAGAACGTTCAATTTAAGGATTATATTCTTCGAGATCTAATAATAAAGAACACCTACCACGCATGCGCCTACAAACAATTAAGAGAATAGCATGGAATCAGCACCACAACAACCATCAAACAAAATAAGAAGAAAAGAAGAGAAAATAGTAATAAATAAAAGAAAATAAAAGAATGATCTAAGGAAAAAAATAAAAAATAGAAGAAAAGAAAAGAAATAAAAGGAAGGGGATTGTTAGATTAAGGAAAATAAATAAAACAATAGAAATAAAATAGTTAGATTAGATTAAACTATATTAGGAGGGAATGGGGAAAATATTTAGATTAGATGGGAATGGAAAGAACAAAAAT
Source organism: Carnegiea gigantea (assembly GCA_029747015.1). Classification (NCBI taxonomy): domain Eukaryota; kingdom Viridiplantae; phylum Streptophyta; class Magnoliopsida; order Caryophyllales; family Cactaceae; genus Carnegiea; species Carnegiea gigantea. The sequence goes on from JAKOGI010002362.1 coordinate 59,641, forward strand.
AAAATGGTTAGATTAGGAGGAAATGGGGAATAAAATAAAATAAAATAAAATAAAAGATATGGAGGTGGCGAATAAAGAACAAAAATAAAATGGTTAGATTAGCAGGAAATAGGGGAAAAAATAAAATAAGAATAAACAAATAAATAAAAAGAATAAAAGAAAGAGGAAATTCAAAAACCACTACTCGTTCCCCAGCAATAGTACCAAAAAGTTGATATGGCTTTTATGTTTAGTTTGGAAACCTTTTTTACTTGCAAGTGCACAAAATCAATTGTAGACTAGCGAGTACAGGGTGTCGGTCTCACAAGGAATGATAGTAATTTTAAATTTAACTTTTCAGTTATAAAGAATAATTGAAGTGAGGAGTTCAAGTATCAATATAAGTTCAGAAACAAAAGAGTTAAGAAAATAGAGAAATCAATAAAAGAAAGATCTAGGACTTTTGATTTCACCAATGACATAAATACTCAATTGCTAACTCAAATCGGGGTTTAATTAGTCTCTTGTTCAATCTAAGTTACAAGCATTACGCCATAGATTGAAAAGATAAGTTATAATTATCGAATGATATCATTCGTTTTGTAGTTAGCACGAATAATTCTTTTTAGGCATAGCTCATCTAATTCTAGCATAACTTATTCAATTTTAACAATTATAATTTCAAACCCAATTACATAGCATCATATTAGCCTAAAAGGTCTAATATTCATTTGAAATAGAAAATTAAATTATTGTAATCAACATGAATAAACAATAGTATTAAGATGCATAAATAGATTAATTTCAAATATAAACTCAAAATTATGCAATGTAAGAGACAAAAATAACCCCAAAAGAAATTAGTAATCAATACTATTAATCAAGGATTCATCCTAATTGTAGAAGAGCAACTTAGCTAGCCATTAAAGTTGGTCTAGCCATACTCCCAATACTAGTATATTTTACTTCCAATGTTCAAACTTTAGTTCTCAATTACACAAAATGATATAATTAAGCACAACATCTCTAATTTGACTCACAAACGAGATGAGATGAGAAGAGAAGAGAAAATAGCCAACAAAGCTTATCTCCTTTTGAACTCCTCAACCCAAGTGATTTTATCTTACAAAAGACTCTCTTTAGAAATTGAAAAATAGAAGATAAGAGAATGAATGAATGCTTGGAAGGTTGGATGAGTGGATGATGGAATTTGCACTAGCCCTTAACCCTTTTTACAGTGAAAATTTACCACCCTTGTTGCCCCAAAATTCATTCCAAGAATTAATCCCAATTAATTTGCAGAATTAATTTTCTTAGATAACTACAACAATTTCAGTCAAATTAGCTTAAGAAAATGTTGATTATCCACTGATGTCTAGTACAAAAGTTGACTAACATGTACAAATGAAGACTGGGTGCTGTATGCACCACGCAGAGCAAGCCCATGCGTGTGGGAGAAAGAGAGGAAGGAGTGGGGGTGCAAGTGCTGATGGGCCGCGGAAATTAGGCCCGAGCAGAGGATGGGAGGGAAAAGAAGACAGTGAAGCTGGCAAGTGGGGACGTTGGACTTTCAGTTAGGTTATGGACTGAAGAACAAGCCCAAATAGGTTGGATTTAGAGGGACAGTCTAATGCAGATAAGTCACTTTGCACCAAAAGAAAGTATACGGATACGCCCCGGAGGGGTAGGGGGCCCCATTGAGGGACTTACAGAAACAAGCATGAATGCACTCGCTCAAATATGATGGGCTACTGCAAAAAAGTCAAAACATATACAACAAGAAGATAAATAAACAAATAAATTGATAGTTAGACCGCTAAATTGAATGAAATAAAATCAGATTAAGTATGGGCACTAACTAACAAAAACACAAATGGATAAATTGATAAATAATCACTTAATGCGCCAAATAAAATTAGGCTAAGTATGGGCACCAACAAAGCAACAAAAAAACAATTGTAGACACTGCAAGTAGACAACTAATTGAATAAAATAAAATAGGCTTAACATTAAGGAAAAAAAAATAGCGCACAATATATACCAACAAACCAAATTGTTGTGTTGACTATGAGTAAGTGGCTCAACAAGACAAAAATTCCACGGTACCAAAAGCCTCAAAAGGCCAAAAACCTTCCCCCTAACTCCCTAAAATCGAAAACATCAACTCATCGAACACTGGCTGCCTTCCCGACCCGCTTCTCACCAACGGACCAGATCACCGCCCTGCCAGACCACCGCCCGCCAGCCTCCTACGTCAATAGACATGCCCAGACAAAAACAGGTCAGGATGAGTATAGGGTAAGGGTGAAACGGGAAGTGACTAAGGTTGCTGACCCTTGCCCAGCAGGAGCTCGGGCCCTACTGGCCTGCTGGCGACACCTAGAGGTCTAGTGGGCACCTACTGGTGGTCGGGTCTGACAAGAAAAGCTTGACACTAAGGTGGGAGGAAGGGCAAACTAGAGACAAGAAGAGAAGGAGGACGAGATCCTTATTGCTGGCGACCACTGTTCCAGTCGCCGGTGCCGCTGGTTCCTCCCAAGCGATCGCTTTGGAGCCTTGCCTGAAACCTCGCTCGCCTGAGGCTGCTTCTGCTCCGTGGGGAACCATTGGTTTATTTTGTTCAGCCGTCGTTGGGAAGGGAAGGGGGGGGTTTAGGGGATGCCGACTAGCTGCTGACTGGTGCGGCTACCCGGTGGACTTGGTGCTGCCAGAGGCTAGAACGAGGGCGCTGGTCGAGGTGACCATTTTGATGATTCTGCACAGAAAAACATAGAGGGCATACCTAGAGAGAGAAAGAAGAGACACTCCCATACGTGCACGTTTGTAACTTACCATCAGAGATATCCCTGGCTATTGCTTGCTAACTTTTAAGTCTGCATACCTTTGACATATCTTCATACTATGAACAGACAATTTCTTGATATTGAGGATCTGGAGTCTGTATACCACAAAACAAAAACTAGTTTTTTGGCTTAGGATAACGGGGAAAAGAAACTAGCAAAGGGATATGAGTTGAGAGAACATTTTGCCATGTAATTCACTTGAGGGAAATCAAAAACTGCATTCAAGAATCATTAACAAAAGTTCTATCAATTCTCAACCAAATAGCTTTGTTTAACAAAGAATAATAGGCTTCATTGCTTCTTGTCTCATACAATTCACAAGCCTCCACGCAATCTGCAAAGTGTTTAATCTCAATATCTAGAACCTAAGTCCCCCCAATTTTGTCTGCACTGAGCAAAATGGAATTAAAGTCCCCAATTGCATTCCAAGCCTCCCTTATCCGTTGAGAGATTTGTATACGATCCTCCCACAAGTATTGTCTTTTGGTACCTTGATTGAAACCATAAATGAAAGAAATATAACCGTCTAGAAGATGACAACTGCACAGCATGGCAATGGACCAATTGTTTAGTCAATTTCTCCACATTAATGACATATCTACTTGGCTTCCAACCTATCCAAATCCTCACTTTGGTATTAACGATGAAATTATGTAGCCATTGCAAACCATTGAACAACTTAATAGCTACCATGTCCACATTTTAAAGTTTAAGTTCAGCCTTCAAAAGCCCTACTGTCCCCACATTGTTATTCTGCAAAAAGACCTTTACATCTTCTTGCTTGTTCGGCCCATTAAGGCATCCTATGTTCCATCTTAAGATGCTATCCATTGGAGGCCCCCCAGAATTCATATCAACAATTTCCGATACCTCTGTCTCCAAGAGTGCCTGAAAAAGGTTCGTTTTTGGGGAGAAATCAGGACACTGATCTTTTGTGGCTTCCAGCAACTGCTCTCCTAGGAGCCCTTGTGAACCCATTATCATGCTCCTGCATATCCTATTGCATATTTTGGTTTTTCACTTCAGTATTCTTATTTGCAACTCTCCACTCTTTCCTGACATTGCCTTTTTCCATACAGTGTTGTTCAATGTGGCTAAACATACGAGAACGTGCACATTTAATTGGCAGCTACTCAAATTTAACTTTTTGCCTTACCACCACATCAAAATCATTGACAAATTCAAATATTCGGGGAAAGGTATATTTATTAATTTTGAAGGGTATTCCAAGTAGACTATTTTGGTCAAGCCCTCATTCCCCAGTATTTGATATCAAAGTCTAGGAACTGCACCAATATAGGTAAAGACGATATGGCGTCTGCATGGATATGCAGCTCCGGGTTCCAAGCCAAGATAATAAACGATTCACTACTAAAGAAATACACCCCCGATTCACAATAGTCATCTTATCTAGTAGGTTGGAAAATCTGACCAAATATACCATTTTCTAACTAATGCAATCTTTTTTAATGGCGTAAGATTTCCTGATTCCACGGAGTCCAAACGTGGATTTTTTCTCAGAATAGAACACCGAGCTTCATTCTTTCAGCCAACGTTTAATAGCGACATCTTCTTTTCAAATTTTAGCATATTTAACTCCATTAACTATGTCGTAGGAACAAACTAAAGGGATGTACATTCATTTGGATCCACCATAGATGCAACTAAGCTTATCACTGACATCCAGCATAGGATATTAATGGCTGATTTAGCTTGAACAATAGACGATTGTGGAATTTCAGCTTGTTCAGTCCGCAACACAGTTTCATTAACTTAGCTAGGATGCGACCTATTATGGTCATTAAAGACATCCGCTTGAGCACAATTTCATTAACTTGGCTAGAAAGATATATATATATATATATACACAGTGAACAATCTGACATTTGACCTCATTTTTCATAAGTATACTTGCCAAGTATTTGGGTAAGCTTTACTCAATTGTGCTCTGACATGAATTTTCTCACATCAGATTATATACCAAAAAAATAAGATCAAAGCTTAGACTGTTCACTGCAATTTTTTCAGGTTAGATTATTCGTATCGACACCCGCAATAGTTCAAATTATTGACGTCAATTTGTCCTTTAAAGTTTAGGCTATTTACTAATCCTACACTAAATATCAAACCACTTTTAAAAAAATTAAATCTTGTTAAACTACAAGCCTTGAGCAATCAACTAATTAGAAGAAACTAAACACTTAGGGCCTGTTCTTTTCATGAATAAATTGGGTGGATAAAAGGGTGAAGTAGGATGAAGTGGGTTGAGGTGGGTTGAGGCAGGTTGAAGTTGGTATTTTTTTTTTTCATGGATAAATTGGGTGGATAAAAGGGTGAAGTAGGTTGAAGTAGGTTGAGGTGGGTTGAGGTGGGTTGAGGCAGGTTGAAGTTGGTATTTTTTTTTTTGAGGTGGGTTGAAATAGTTTGAACTAGGTTGAAGTGGGTTGATGTAGGTTGAAGTGGGTTGAAGTTGGTTGATGTGGGTTGAAGTGGGTTGAAGTTGGTATATTTTTTATGTAGTGGGTTGAAGTGAGTTAAAATAATGAGAATGTAATTAATATATGATAATTTATGAAATTATCGAAATTTTGGGGAATTTTTGTTTATTCTTTTTCAATTTTTAATTTTTAATTTTTAATTTTTAATTTTTAATTTTTAATTGTTAATTTTTATTTCTTATGTCTATTTTTATGTGTTAATTTTTTTATTTTTTATTTTTTATTTTTTATTTTTTTATTGTTTGTTGTTTATTTTTTTATTTTTTATTTTTTATATTTCATATTTTATTTATTATTTTTTATTTATTATTTTTGGTTTTCACTTTTCTATTTTTAATTTTTAATTTTCAATTTTTAATTTTTATGTTTTATTTTTAATTTTTATCATTTAATTTTCTTATTTCTTATTTCTTATTTCTTATTTCTTGGTTTTTATTTTTTATTTTTTATTTTTAATTTGCTTATTTCTTTTTTCTTATTTCTTTTTTTATATTTTTAATTATTAATTTTTAATTCTCATTTTTTATTTTTTATTTTAGAGTTTTTATGTTTTTATTCTTTATTCTTTATTTTTTATTTTTCACTTATTACTTTCTATTATTTTATTATTTTATTTTCAATTTTATTTTCTTATTTTTATGTTTTTATTTTCGTATTTTGGTATTTTTTATTTTTTGTATGCTTTTATTTTTTTATTTTTTAATTTTCTTATTTTCTTATTTATTTTTTACTTTTTATTTTTGATTTTGTTATTTTTGATTTTTTTAATTTTTTATATTTTTATTTTTAATTTTTAATTTTTTCTTTTTACTTTTTAATTTTTGTTAATTTGTTAATTTGTAATTTGTTATTTGTTATTTGTTATTTGTTATTTGTTATTTCTTATTTTTTATTTGTTATTTGTTATTTGTTATTTTATTTTTAAAATTTTGTTTTATTTTTTATTTTAACTTTTAATTTTTTAATTTTTAATTTATTATCTGTTATATGTTTTTATTTTTAAAATTTTTAAAATTTCTTATTTTTTATTTTTTATTTCCACTTTTATTTTTATTTTTTATTGTTAGTTTTTTATTTTTATGCTTTATTTTTAAATTTTTAAATTTTTATTTTTTCATTTTTCATTTCTAATTTTTAATTTTTATCTTTTTTTTAATTTTTCATTTTTAATTTTATACTTTTTACTGTTTATTTTTTTAGTTTTTTTATGTTGTATGTTTTTATTTTTGATTTCTCATTTCGTATTTTTTATTTTGAACTTTTTACATTTTAATTTTATTTTTTAATTTTATTACTTTATTTTTTATTTTAAATTTTAAATTTTAAATTTTAAATTTTAAATTTTTTATTTTTGATTTTTTATTTTGATTTTTTAATTTTTTATATGTCATTTTTTATATGTCATTTTTTCTTTTTTGTTTTGTATTTTTCTTTGTTGTTAATTTTTTATATTTGTTTTTTAATTTTTTTATCTTTTTAATTTTATTGCAAACAAAAGTTACAGAAAATTCCAAGAAAATAAAAAATAACAAAATAAGTACACAAAAAAATAAAAAATAAGCAATAAAAAATAAAAAATAAGAAAATTAAAACATAAAAAATTAAGAGATAAAAATAAAAAATAAAAAAATGAAAACATAAAAAATTATGACATAAAAATAAAAAATAAAAAAATAAAACATAAAAAATTAAGAAATAAAAAATAAAAACATTTAAATTAAAATGTAAAAAATAAAAATAAAAAGTAAGAAATAAGAAATAAAAAATAAAAACATAAAAACATAAAAACATAAAAAAATAAAAATAAAAAATAAATAATGAAAAACAACACATAAAAAAATTAAGAAATAAAAAAATGACAGGTAAAAATTAAAAATTAAAAATTGCATATTAATGTAAAAAATAAAAAATAAAAAATAAGAAATAAAAACGTAAAAACATAAAAAACATAAACTCATCGAAAAATGAAAACTAAAAACTAAAAAATAAAGAATAAAAAGTAAAAAAATAAGTAGTAAAAAGTAAAAAATCAAAAATCAAAAATAAGAAACGAAGCATAAAAATAAAAATGAAAAATGAAAAATGAAAAATAACAAAAAAATAAAAAATGAAAAATGAAAAAATAAAAAATAAGAAGTTAAAAAAATTAAGAAAACAAAAAATAAAATATAAAAGTAAAATATAAAAACTAAAAAATATGAAAATAAAAAATAACAAATAACAAATAACAAATAGAAAAATAAAAAATAAAAAAATAAAAAATAAAATATAAAACATAAAACATAAAAAATAAAACATATAAAAAATAAAAATAAAAAATAAAAAATAGAAAAATAAAAAAATAAGAAATTAACAATTAAAAAATAAAAAATAAAAAATAAAAAATAAAACCTAAAAAAATACAAAATACAAAATACAAAATACAAAATACAAAATACAAAATAAAAAATAAAAAATAAGAAAGAACAAACAAAAATTTCACAAATTTTCGATAAGTTCATAAATTATCACACGTTAATTACATTCTCATTATTTTAACCCACTTCAACTCACCACATAAATAATATATCAACTTCAACGCACTTCAACCTACATCAACCAACTTCAATCTAGTTCAACCTATTTCAACCCACCTCAAAAACAAAATACCAACTTCAACCTACCTCAACCCACCTCAATCTACTTCAACCTAATTTACCCTTTTATCCACCCAATTTACCCACGAAAATAACAGATCCTAAATCTCACATGATACTTTACAAATTATTAAAATTATGAAGGGGTGGGTTGAGGTTGGTTGAAGTTGGTTGAGATAGGTTGAAGTGGATTGAGGTAGGGTGAAGTGGGTTGAAGTTGATTTTTTTTAAGTAGGTTAAAATAGGTTGAAGTAGATTGAAGTAGGTTGAAGTGGGTAAATATAGATTGATCCACAAAAAGAACAGGTCCTAATTGATCCATGAACCATTTCAAAGAGTCCAAATATCCAACTCAATAATACCAAAGGTTCTAATATCAGTCACATATTTAAGCAATAGAATCAACAAATCAAGTGTTCAAGCTTATAAACTGGGCATCTCAGTCCAAAACAGACACAAGAAAAACACACAAATTAGGAAGAAAGAGAGATGATGAACTGAACCAAACAAGCATAGACCAATGTTCATTCAACCCAAAATTCAACATTCCAAAATCAATTAAAACTGAGGGAATGGATAGGACTTTACTACCATAGCGTTTAACTCCCTACCATATCAAAAGGAGAATCAAAACCAAGCATAACCGTGGCAAGATAGCAGAGCCTAAGTATCCGAATTTGGAGCAGAGCAAAATGAAATAGAGGAGCAGCAGATTCGAGTTTAATTATGGATCTAAAAATGTTTAAAAAAAAAAAAAGGAAGAGAAGAAGCACCACTAAAACTACTCTCTGCTACTTGTTGCTAGCTTTGACCCTACTACAAAATTTATTACTCCGAATCCGAATCTGAGTCTTGATGTTTTCAATTCTTCAATTAATCTCCGGTTAAAGCTTGCCTAATGCTTGTAATTGATTCATTTAAATCCAATTACTTGCCTAAGAAATGCTTAAAATGGTGATGGGGTTGATCATCGTGATGAGAGAGGAGAGGGAAAGAGGAAGAAAAAACTAAAGAGATCAAATGAAGGGGAATATATGGCTGGAGGTGTGAAGAAAAAGATAAAGGCACAGCAAGGGGGAATTCTCGGTTTCGCTAGGAAGAGTAGCAGTAAAAGAAAGGAGAGCAGCTGAAATCAAATAGGGTTGGGGGTCAATTACGCCATATGACGAAGAGAGAGAGTAAGTGAAAGGGCTAGGGAATTCGGCTGGGCTGATTGACAAAAAAGGAATAGGCCTACGGAGGAGGGGAGATGGCTGATTAGGCCGAAGGGAAGGAAAACAGCGACCTCAAAGTAAGGAGAAATAAGAGGAGAACAAAAACATATAAACGGAATTTATTAAGTATAAATACTATAGCTAGCAACTCTTTTTCAATAGTAGAATAATTCTTTTGAGCATTAGTTAGAGTTCTAGTGGCAGAGTATATGACATAAGGCATTCTATTCATCATTTCACCCAAAACAACCTCAATAGTAAAATTAAGTGCATCACACATGATCTCAAAAGGAAGAGAAAAATCAGGGGCTGCACAATAGGGACTGACACTGATAAAGGTCCAAGCTTTTCAAAATCCTTCACACATGACTCATCGAATACAAAAGGAGCATCTTTAGTATGGTGATTAGAATTTGGGTGAGCCACTTTACTAAAATCCTTAATTAATCTCCTATAGAAACCACCATGATCAAGGAAAGATCTGACTTGCTTCACAGAAAAAGGCACAGGCAATTTAAAAATCATATCAACCTTGGCTTTATCAACCTCAATCCTATTTTTAGACACTTTATGACCCAATACAATTCTTTCTTAGATCATGAAATGACTCTTTTCCCAACTCAAGACCAGATTCACTTCTTAATATCTTTTCAGCACAGTGGATAGATTAGCAAGACACACATCAAAAAGAAGAACCAAAAATAGAGAAATCATCCATAAATACCTCCATGAAATTATCAATATAATAATAAAATATACCATCATTCATCTTTAAAAAGTAGAAGGCGCATTACACAACCCAAAATGAATCCTCCGATAGGCAAATGTTCCTGATGGGCATGTAAAGATGATTTTTCTTGGTCCGCAGGATAGATATGTATTTGGTTGTAACGAGAATACCTATCTAAGAAACACTAGAAACTTTATCTAGCTAATTTTTTCAAAATTTGATTAATAAATGGGAGGGAAGAATAGTCCTTTCTAATGACAGAATTCAGCTTTCCATAATCAATGCACACCCTCCACCCGGTGGTATGTCTTGTAGGAAATAGTTCACCATCATTATTCTTAACCACAGTTATGTCAGAATTCTTAGGACTACTAGAACTAGACTAGCCCATTGATTATCAGAAATAGGGTAGATAATATTTGCATCTAAAAACTTTACTACAACTTTCTAGACAACTTTTTTCATATGGGGGTTCAATCTATGTTGCATGTGCCTAACAGATTTGGCATCGCCCTCTAACTGAATTCTATGCATACAGATAGTGGGACTCATTCCTTTCAAATCAACAACTAACCACCCTATAGCACCCTTATGATTAGATAAAACACGAATCAACTCTTCCTCTTAATAACAAGATAAAAGAGAAGACAATGACAAATAGGGTCTCTTTAGGGCTAAAAACACATACTCGAGTGAATCAGGGGGTTTTAACTCAAGTTTAGGTGGGGACACAACAGAAGGTGGCATAGGAGAACTTGCTAAATGTGGAAGAGGCTAATAAGTAAACACCCAACAGGAAGACTCAAAATGAAGAGTGGAATCTAGATTGGAATCCATCTCATCTATTGCACTTCCTACACCAAACAATCTCAAATCCCATAGGAAAGATAGGTTCCTAAGTGATCATTACTCAATGTAATAGCTCGACCCTAAATCATATTTATTTATTTAATTAAACCATGTTATTCATTTTTCACATTTATTTATCTCATTGAATCATCCCCATGTTATTCATTTTTTACATTTATTTATCTCATTGAATCATCCCAATTGGAAAAATTCATTTCGAGCCCACTTTGCAATTCGAGTTTCATTTACCGGATAATTTCGGGAAAAATTGATAGTAGGCCTCGATATTTATGATTTAAAAAATTAAATTATTTTTCATGACATTACATTTAATCTCGAGCTTTGAAAAAAAAAAATAATTTCAAGCGCACTCGGTTTGAGCTGGTTTTCGAACCCGAGCTCGTTTAAGGCCAATTTTGGCCCACCAAGTCTTGACTCTATTTATTTGCCTAATTATCCTTAATTAGGCCTAATCTCTACTTAGCAAAAGTAGCTTTTGAGGAGGATTAATTTCAGCCATGCATTTATTTTGGCCTAAGGTTCATTTGCACCAAGTAAATGCAAGTGATTTTCTCTCTCTTCTTTTCTCCTCCTTCTCTCTACCTCATGGCCACCCCCAGCAGCAGCAGCCCAGCCCTATTATGGTGTTTTCCGGCCACTTTCCGGCCGCTCTCCGGCAAGGATTTCAATCCCCAAACAACCTCCCTTCATTGGCTACCATTTTCCATCCTAAAAACCACCAAATATCATCTCCATCTTCACTTATTTCAAGCTCAAAGTAAGTGACTTCAATCTTGTTCTTTGAATTTTTGGTTCTTGCTTCTTGTTTTGGTTATTTTGATGATGGATCATGTTGTTTTTATTGAATTAAGCATCATCTTGGTGATGGATCATGGTGGAGTTGAAGTTGGATGATGCTAGGGTTAGGGTTTTCTCTTAATCATGCAAGCTTCATGTTTAAGTGTTGGGTTTTGATTGTTTTAAATCAGATTTTGTGATCTTTGGCATTGGTAATGAATATCAAAATGTTTATGCTGATTTATATAGGTTAAATAGTGGTTTTAATGGGTGGTTATGTCAAGAAAAGCTTACAAGTAAGTGCTGTTATGCAATAAACAAACCCAAAACATGGGTGACTTCAGGATTAAACTGGTACTGTTTGGCACATCCAAAATTCATGAGTTTTAGTGTGAATATACGTCAATGAGTTAGCTTTCAATAGGCTTTGGAATTACTCAATTTTGAGTTTTGTGGACAAAGTTATGACCAATTTACTCAAGACTATGCAGAATACATTGAAACTAGGAACTGAACTGGAACAGTAAATTTACGAGAAAATTGATATTGATTGGGTCACACAAAAATTGTGATTTTTGATGTGTGGATATATTAATGAGTTATCTTTCAAATTCCTTTTGAATCGCCTTGACCCGAGTTCTGTAGAAAAAGTTATAGTCGTTTTGCTACGACCGTGCAGATTGAACTGAAACTGTACACGTCTATCTTCTACCCTAATTTTAGGGACCTTACTATGTGAATCATGCTTTGTGCCCTGAATCGAAGTTTTAGTGGACATTATGAGCTTTTCATATTAGGGCTTTACATCTTATTTGGAGGTCAGGAGTGAAAGATATGGATTTTATAATGCAGACCACCAAACGGTAACATGGGTGAATACAGAAACCATGATAGTTGGAAGTATTATCAGAAGTTTCTATATAATTATGGGTATTTTCAGAAGCTCAACAAGTTTGATTATGTACAGAAGCTTACTTGGGTTGATAACTGAGTTAAACAAGTATGAAAATGAAATTTGGGAAGTGAGCAGAGTAATAACTCGAAATCAGTGTCCTTTGGACCAAGTTAGGGTGTTATATGGGCTTTTATTAACCTCACAACACCCCTTATGGCATAAACCATTTGCCACCCATTTCATAAGTATTAACCATTCTATTATCCATTTCAGAAACATCACACTTTTCATTATCCATCTCAGAAATATCAGAAACCCATATTTCATTTATATCAATTACAATCCTTTTCATTATCACTTCAATCATTTACATTTGGCCTATTTTGCTTCAATTTATTGTATTTCAAGTTCAATAATCCTAACTGATTTAAATCAGTTTATTTTGGTTTAACTTGTCTTATATTGAATTAAAATCAGTTTATTATATTGAAATGCACAAGTTATGTATCCCATTTCATCATTCAACTTCTGTTACACCTACTTTTACTCACTCAATTATACGAGTAAGGATCATTTACTGACTACACATACTTACAGTGACATTTATGAAATAGAGTTGAGGCCTAGTCTATCATTTCCATTGTGCATAAGTATTATCAAGTGAAATATCATTTTTAAAGACTTCAGGTACGTCCATTGCCTGTGTCTTTAGAAATCACAATGTATTTATCAACGTTATCATGCTTTGGTAAGTGCATCAATGAATCAGTTTATACAGTGATTTATCAGTTAATTAGTGACCCCATCAGTTATCATCTATAGGGCATTCGCCCTTCAGTTACCCGCGCGGCTTCAGGTCAGGTCCCCGATCGGCTTGGCAGGTGTACACCTATCCATAGATTGTAACAGCATCAAGGGGTTCACTATCAGATAATAACTAGTAATGCAACTTTACATCATCTTATTCACTGTTTTAACTAAATGAATTGCAAAGCGGGCCCAACCAGTATTTCAATGATCATTTAACAATTCAGGAATGCATGTATTGAGCTTCGGCTCACAGTTCGAAATGGTTTTCATGTTTTGTTTTAGGCAAATGGTCAGAGTATTGCCCTCATGCCAGCAAATCAGCTGAAGAGAATAAGTGAAGTGGGGAAATCCAGATGGATCAGAAGTAATGCCGTATATGCATACTTTAAGTTGTATTTGGAATTCTTCTGTAGATGAAGATGTAGATTACCTGATGAATTATCTTCTTATGATTTATAAACCTTATATTGGTTAACGCTTGATTGTGAATTGATGAGCATATGTGAATGTGTACAGTGGAGGTTATGCTTAACTGTGTTATTTATAACACTCATGTTTCAAGCCTTGTTCTTTTGGGCGGTGGTAACGCCCCTATCATTGGATTCATCATATTACGATTGAGTGATATATTATTAAGGAGGATATAAACAGTGAAACATAGTTAATTTGGGGTGTTACAGATTTGGTATCAGAGCCAGGTTAAGATTTTCTTTATGGGATGTGGATTATAGAGTTAAGATACTGAGAAAGTTGGTTAGTGAGGAATGAAGGTTGTTATGATATTATCGGAGATTTGTGACAATAGTAATGTCTGCAATGTGTATCAGATTATTATGACAATATTCTTCTTTGTCAGATGGATCCATGCAATGTGTACATAGTTGATCTCAAGCATCAGATTTGAGGGTGAGTTTTAACAAGAAGTTGAAGGTGCTCCAATGCATTTAGGTATGTATGATCATATAAGCCACCCATCTGAATTGTATGCCATCCTTCTAGCTGGAATTGTTTATTTATGGGATGTAAACCCTTGTACTCCAGGCGTGTAGCCCGTAGAGTTGTGATCTCCGGCGTGTAGCTATTGAGCTTGATTTGATATCCTTTTATACTTCTATTCAATGCAGATGATGTGATGTAAGGCTTTAAGCCTGGGAATTAGCTAGTTTGCAGGCGAAACTCTGTCCGTTTCGCCCCAGAAATTTCAGAATCATTAACACTCATAGCCCTAGGGTTGGCGGTTGTTACAAATGTGTCCTATAAAGGGCCATTGACTCATTTTGAGGTTAAATGCATAGGAAAAATCAAGTATGGGCAGATTACATAAGTTCAATCAACTTGGTAGTTTTGATCAGTGCACAAGGACCGATCTTGAAGTAACTTTTGTCCATGATCACCATGATTTACGCAAGGATTTTCCATTCTGATTTTAAGTTTAAGGAGAAGTTTTTCATATGAAACAAGTTTCAAGTGGATTAGAGGCCATTTGGTTATTCAAAACTATTAGACAAGTCAAAGTCTACAAAGTTAGCAGAATTCTAATGCACAAGGTTTGAGTTTAGTCCACTTGTAGCCCATACATTCCATCAAATAGAGATGTTTTAGTTATTCTATATCAAAGTTCAGGAAGTGAGCTTTCCAATGACCCATGTTACAGCACATTTGGAGACTAGTGGTCAATGAAATTCAACCTAGAAGTCTGATGGTACAGACTGTTCAAGTCCATAGGTACCTACAACTTTGAGTTTATATTTCCTCATATTATGGGTATCATTTTGCGCATTTCTTGGATCCAAGTGGCAATTACTTCAATATACCTCATTGATTGCAGATATTTTCTTCTATAACCAAGAATCTCATCTAGGTGAGCTATAAGGGAGGGTTCTTGAAGTAGTATCCCCTGAGTTGTAGGATTTTGGAGAGGCTTGTTCTATGGTACATAAGTTTGAAACATTGACTACAGACTATTCCATATAAGAGAAACCAAGGACATTTTAGAGAGACATTTTTGCTTCAATCTATTGCAATTCAAGACTTACTTAAATTGCCGAAACTGTTGCAAGCAGTCCATTGATTCCACCTCCATTTATGAAGTAGACATTACTCTTGACAATATTTCACTGCGCCTTCTCGTAACATACCCACTACCATTGTCCTTGTTGGATTATCAACTATTGGATACTCCTTACTTTGACCAAGGGCTTCATCTTTTTGTCCTTATGGCATCTTCCCATCCAGTTGCATCATCATTCACTCTCATGTTACATCTTCATCAGTTCTGGTCACCTTTTTCAAGCCCAATCACTGCTATTAGCTGGTTTATTATTGGGTTACACCCATGTCGATAGATGATAATTTTGTAGCACGCCTGAACAAAAAGTGGATCTTAACTACACTTTGTATAAAGGTTGGTTATTATCAAACTTGTGGAATCTATTGCTAAGGGGAAACGCAATGTGTCTACCCTTTTTGGTTGATTCAACCTCAGTTTCCTATTGAAGATCACTTGCATAAAGCTTAAGTTGGACAATTAAAATCTTTATTATGTATTTGGACTGCATCAGTGAGAAATTTTGATGGGTCACTATCTCTTAGAAAAATGTCTTTAGTTGATTCAGACTAAAGAACTCTAGAATGCAAAGTATGACCCAGTAGAACCTGAAAAATAGATTCGAGGAATGGAGAAAGTTATCATTGTAATAGAGATTCCAGGGGATAAAAAGGTGAACATTACAACATTTTATCTAACTAGTGAAACTGATATTTAGTGGAGCCTTGTTAAGAATAGGCTCTCAGGGCCTGACTTCACTTCAAATCGATTTCTAAAAGAACTAACCACAACACTCCAGATTGCTAAGTGGGAATTGACAAATGCACATAGTGCGGTAGCCCAGAGCACCTCGTCGCTGCCTGTTCTTGAAAACTGAAGGCTGTAGATAAGGGCTCTTACTTTCAAGGCCCACAGCTGTAGATTAGGCTTATGTGTTGAGTAAGAAGGAAGCTGTTACCTTTGATGCAGTAGTTAGTGAAGCTCTCTTTTAATTTCGAAGCCATTTTGTGTATTGATTGATTCAGTTGCCACTCGTTCATTTATATTCACATGATCTGACATGCACGTGAACCTTGAATAAGAAGGCAGAAATCAATTATGGACTTAAGTTATCCAATTACTCTAGAGTTGAGTGTTCTATCTCTCATAATTTATTTCAATTATTATTGGTGGGATAGTTTCCCCTGAAATTCTGATTTAATTTGACTCGTCAGACTGTGATATCATGTTGGAAATGATCTGGTTGTGTACTTATGGGGTCAAGATAGGTTGTGATGGCCTTAAGATTATTTCAAGAGATGAACAAGGGAGAGAAATATGTTTCATGGTCATGGAGAGGAAAAACCTTGTCCTTTAAATTCTGTTATGAAACAAATGAGCTCTTATGCCAAGGATATATAGTGTATTGGTGTTATGCTATTAACATTCAACCTAAGGAAGAAAAAGTAGAAGACTTCCCTAGAGTTTGTGAGTTCAGAGAAGTTTTTCAAAAAAGTTACCGGGACTGCTCCGCCAAGAGAAATTGATTATAAGATTGAATTCACCCCTGGTGCCTAATCTATCTCAAAAACCTCACATCGTATGGCCCCAACTAAGCTTAAGGAATTACACATTCAGCTAGATGAGCTGTTACAGACGGGCTTTATTAGGCCATATGTATCACCATGGGGGTGCCCCAGTGATGATTATAAAAAACAAGAATGGAACCTTAAGGTTATGTATTGATTTTAAAGACCTGAACAAGATCACCATCAAAACCACATACCCATTGCCCCAAGTAGATGACTTATTTGATCAACTGCAGGGAGCAGGGGTCTGATCTAAGATTGATTTGAGGTCAAGGTACCATAAACTTAGCATTATATCTGAATACATTCCTAAAACTACACTACGGACCATGTGTGGGTCATGATGAATTCACTGTGATGCCTTTTGGCCTAATCAATGGCCCCGCGGCCTTTATGGATGTTATGGATAGAGTTTCAAACCATATCTAGATAAGTTATGGTGGTGTATATAAAAGATGTCTTAAAATACTCCAAAGACAAAGATGAGCATACTGTTCATTTGAGGACAGTGTTACAGACCTTGAGGGAGCATCAATTACATAGCAAATACAAGAAGTATGAGTATTGGTTTGAAGTAATGGTGTTTTTGGAACATATGGTTTCAAAGGAAGAGCTTAAGGTTGATTTGCAAAATGTGAAAGCAGTTACAAAGTGCCCAAGACCCACCAATGCATTGAGATTAGCAACTATTTAAGTTTAGTAGGGAATTATCGAGTTCAGGAAGGATTTGACAAATATCATCTTCCTTGATCAATTTGTTGAAGAAAGCTATATAGTTAGCAAGAAGATTAAACTAATGGCTTATGCCTCCCAACAACTCAAGCCTTATGAGAAGGATTTCCTAACCATGATATGGAGTTAGCAGCTACAGTATTTGCAGGGAAAATTTGAAGACATTACTTATATAGAACACAATGTAAAATCAATACTGATCATCAAAGGTTGAAGTACATCTTCTCTCAAAAGAGGCTCAGTCTACATGAAGCATCAATTGTGGCAAATCCACTGTCAACTAAGAACTGGAAGTATTATGGCAGATGCCCTGAATAGGAAGGCATAACATACTGTGAACACCGTAGTGATTACTCAACTGAATTTCTTGAGAGAGCTTGAGGAAATGCACAGTCAATTAGTGTCACACTGGAAGGCAAATGTTCAACTGCTGGTACTTACCTTATAGCCCTCCCTAATGGAGGAGCCTAGAGTGAATCAAGATAGTGATCCTGTGCTCCAAAGAATAAAGCAAAATCTTAAGAAAGCAGATCTTAGAAGAGGCTCATAATACTCGCTATTTGGTGCATCGAGGGGGCACCAATGTGTACACAGATTTGAGGAAATATTTTTGTGAAACAATATGAGAAGAGATATTTCAGAATATTTATCATGGATAAAGGTCTAATTTGCCAAAAAGGCCATGGCAGAATACCAGCACCCCGTAAGTGAATTGAGACCATTAGAAATTCCCACCTGAAACTGGGATTCAATTTTGATAGATTTTGTCATGGGATTCCCTCAGATATAGTGTCTGAAAGAGATCAGAGATTTCAAGCCTGTTTGACATGTACTTCAAAGAGCCTTTGGAACGGGATTGAACTTTAGCAGTTCTTATCATCCCAAGCATCTAAAAATATCAATGAATCAACTCTTCTAAGTTAGCGCCTGTAGTGCTTCATGACCAACATTTGCATTTGAAGACAGTATGGAACTCCCGGCAGTCAACGTTGTGATAGCACTAGCAGAGAATCCTTCATTAAACATCAGGACAAAATGACGGCAGATATTGACAACAAATCATCTTATGGGTCATGAGGATCTTCTTCAACATTAAATAAGGCGGCATATTGTAGAAGACTCTTAAAAGCAGACCATTGGAACTGACAGAAAAGCTATGTTGATAAAAGAAGGAGATTCCTAGAATTTCTAGTATATGACAAACTTTTCAAAAAGTCTCACCAACTAAGGGTATGAGGAGGTTGCACTGCGATCTAAATTGAAGTCAAGATCTTTTGGACCATATCAGTTCATTGAAAGGTCGAATTTCACAACTTGTCTACCAGATCTGCATATATAACTCAAACATGTGCATAACATATTCTGTGTTCCTTACCTTACCACTCAGGCAGTATATTTCAATTCCTGACCATGCTGTCATACTCAAATCCATTGCCGTCATTGAGGTTCTTGTATTTCAAGAGCATCCAATTCAGATATTGGATCACAGGATTAAGAAGTTAAGTATCAAGCAGATACTTTAAATCAAATTGCTTTGGACAAATCATACTTCCTCATAAACTACTTGAAAAACTGAGGATCAAGTGAAAGTCACATACCCATATTTATTTGGGATAACCTTGCATCTGTTGGCAAAGTTCATAAGTTTCGAGGATGAAACTCTTGAAGGGGGGAAGGCTGTAATAGCCCGACCCTAAATCATATTTATTTATTTAATAAAGCCATATTATTCATTTTTCACATTTATTTATCTCATTGAATCATCCCCATGTTATTCATTTTTCACATTTATTTATCTCATTGAATCATCCCAATTGGAAAAATTCATTTCGGGCCCCACTTTGCAATTCGAGTTTCATTTACCGGATAATTGCGGGAAAAATTGATAGTAGGCCTCGATATTTATGATTTAAAAGATTAAATTATTTTTTATGACATTACATTTAATCTCGAGCTTTGGAAAAAAAAAAATTTCAAGTGCACTCGGTTTGAGCTAGTTTTGGAACCCGAGCTCGTTTAAGGCCAATTTTGGCCCACCAAGTCTTGACTCTATTTATTTGCCTAATTATCCTTAATTAGGTCTAATCTCTACTTAGCAAAAGTAGCTTTTGAGAAGGATTAATTTCAGCCATGTATTTATTTTGGCCTAAGGTTCATTTGCACCAAATAAATGCAAGTGATTTTCTCTCTCTTCTTTTCTCCTCCTTCTCTCTACCTCATGGCCACCCCCAGCAGCAGCAGCCCAGCCCTATTATGGTGTTTTCCGGCCACTTTCCGGCCACTCTCCGGCAAGGATTTCAATCCCCAAACAACCTCCCTCCATTGGCTACCATTTTCCATCCTAAAAACCACCAAATATCATCTCCATCTTCACTTATTTCAAGCTCAAAGTAAGTGACTTCAATCTTGTTCTTTGAATTTTTGGTTCTTGCTTCTTGTTTTGGTTATTTTGATGATGGATCATGTTGTTTTTATTGAATTAAGCATCATCTTGGTGATGGATCATGGTGGAGTTGAAGTTGGATGATGCTAGGGTTAGGGTTTTCTCTTAATCATGCAAGCTTCATGTTTAAGTGTTGGGTTTTGATTGTTTTAAATCAGATTTTATGATCTTTGGCATTGGTAATGAATATCAAAATGTTTATGCTGATTTATATAGGTTAAAGAGTGGTTTTAATGGGTGGTTATGTCAAGAAAAGCTTACAAGTAAGTGCTGTTATGCAATAAACAGACCCAAAATAGGGGTGACTTCAGGATTAAATTGGTATTGTTTGGCACATCCAAAATTTATGATTTTTAGTGTGAATATACTTCAATGAGTAGCTTTCAATAGGCTTTGGAATTACTCAATTTCGAGTTCTGTAGACAAAGTTATGACCAATTTAGTCAAAACTATGCAGAATACATTGAAACTAAGAACTGAACTGGAACAGTAACTTTACGGAAAAACTGATATTGATTGGGTCATTGAAAAATTGTGATTTTTGGTGTGTGGATAGATCAATGAGTTATCTTTCAAATTCCTTTTGAATCGCCTTAATCCGAGTTCTGTGGAAAAAGTTATAGTCGTTATATTGGTTAATGCTTGATTGTGAATTGATGAGCATATGTGAATGTGTACAGTGGAGGTTATGTTTAACTGTGTTATTTATAACACTCATGTTTCAAGCCTTATCCTTTTGGACGGCGGTAACACCCCTATCATTAGATTCATCATATTACGATTGAGTGATTTATTATTAAGGATGAGATAAACAGTGAAACATGGTTAATTTGGGGCGTTACACTCAAAATAGCAGGTAAGGCTTCTTCAATCATTTCATCAATCACATCAATAAGTAAGCATTTAGATTCATCTTCAAACACAGGTTGAGAAGAAACTTTAAAAATGTTAAGCCTAACCCTTACATTTGTGACCGAGACATCCATCACTCCCGGCCTAGTTTAATGGTGACATTAGTCATGGCTAGGAAGGGACTTCCTAAAATAAGAGGGCTCTGCTTAGAAGCATAGCTAGGGTACATGTCCAACACAATAAAATCAATAGGAAAGAATCCTTTATCAATCTGAACTAAAATATCATTTATTCATCCCCTAGGAGTCCTGACTAACCTAACAGCAAGCTGAAGGGTACAATTGGAAGGTTTTAGTTCACGAGTCCCAACTCTAAGTAAACAGAATATGGTATCAAATTAACACTAGAATCCAAATCCAAAAGCATCTTTTCAATTTTGTGATTACCAATATAACATAAAATGGTAGGGACATCGGGATCTTTGAACTTAGGTAGGGTGTCACACTTCAGAATAGAGATCACTTGTTCACTTAGAAGAACCCTTTTAGAGTTACCATCTTTAGATTTCCATTTAAAAGTGCACATGTCTTTAAGGAACTTATCATAAGCGCACATCTATCTAATCGCTTCCAAGAGGGGAGATTGACCTTAACTTGCTTAAAGGTCTCTAGGATGTTATCTCTTGGCTTATCTTTCTTGGAAGGAAATGGTACATCCAAAGCTTGATGGTAAGAAACTATTGGCTTATATGTCACAGTGGGGTTAGACGTAATGGGGGAAGGGGATGGGTCATTGTCTTTTTCAGTTTCAAGGTCACTGACATGATCTTAATTCTTTCCTCTTTATCATGTTTCTTCCCCACTCGCCTTATTATCTACTTCTTTACTACTCCTAAGAACCATTATAGCTTTCAACTATTCAAATTGTTGGCTTTTGGGTTTATATATGGGATGAGTTAGACATTTTCCTTCTCTTTTACCTACAGCTATGGCTAGTTGGCCAAGTTGAGTTTCTAACCTAACTATAGATTGCAAGTGAAAGTCAACAATATGCATTTTAGGCTCAATTTCTTAGACCTTAGAGTCAATATTTTGCACAACAGAAGTCGAGGTACCAAGAGCAGAAATTACCTTGTCCATATCAGAGCTCCGCGATGGAGCTTGGTGGGAAGGAGGAGGATATATCTAGTTTTGAAAACTAAAAGAGGTAGGTCTGCTAGACTGGGCTTGAGGATTCTCAACATATGAGACCTTAATGAGAAATTAGAATGATTCCTCAACCATGATTATAGGATGTAGAATAAGCATTATTGGATGGGGGAAATTCTCGAGCAACAAGTAACACAATCAGACTTACAAACACAATGGTAGTCAACAGAAGCATGCTTGAGACTAGCACTAATCGAATACACATCTTGCATAGAAGGGGCATTAGGCACTTTGTTCATGCACAACAATTAATCAAATTTTTTAGTTAAGACATCAATTTTTACTAGAAAGTCAATTGAATATGAAAGCTCATAAATCCCCCCTTTACTTCCCAATTGCCTAGGCAAATCAAATGTGAGGAAGTAGCATGCAAATATGATTTCTCACTTAAATATTCAAACAATTCCCAAGCTTCTTTCAAAGTCTTGTACAAGAAACTACCACCATAAGATGCATTAATCATGTGCCTATTGCGCTCATCCAAATCAGAATAAAAATTCTGGATGAGTTGCCATAGGGACTTCATAGTGAGGAAACTTTGCAATAACTCTTTAAACCTTCCCCAACTTTCATGCAATTGATCATTTGGATTTTGTGAGAAAGTGGTTATGACACATCTTAAGGCAGTTAGTCTACCAACAAAGAAAAATGTTTTCAAGAATTCCTTTTGCATTTGATCCTAAGTGGTGATACTTGTCTTAGTATCCAATCAAGCTTTAGCTTTATCTTTCAAAGAGAAAGGGGAAAACCGCAAATGAAGAGCATCATCAAAGATATTATTCAAAAATATTATAGAACAAATCTATAAAAATGCATCAACATACTTGAAAGAATTTTCGCACTCTAGTCCACAAAATGATGGGAGCATTTGAATAAAGGAATATTTAATCTCAAATAGCCCCGTAACAATGGGCATACGGGTGCTTATAGGAGAGTCATAGGTGGCGGGAGTAACATACTGCTTAAGTTGCTTAGGTGATGAGTTTTGTTCTTTAGTCATTTTTTTCTTAGATTCACATTTCTTAACCCTCATGTGACCACCAAAACATTCAATTTAAGGATTATATTCTTCAAGTTCTAAGAATAAAGAATGTCTACCATGTGTATACTCACAAACAGCCAAAATAATAGCATGAGATCACCATTGCAATAACCATCGAACAAAATAAGAGAAAAAGAAAAATAAAATAAAATAAAAAACAAAACAAAACAAGAAAGATCAAAGGGAAGGGGGAAAGAAGAAAAATAAGACAAAATAAAGAAAATAAATGAAATAAAAGGAAGGGGATTGTTAGATTAGATAAAATAAATAAGAAAACAGAATTAAAAATAGGTAGATTAGATTGGATTAGATTAGGAGGGATGGGGGAAATAGTTAGATTAGAAGAGAATGGGATGAACAAAAATAAAATGGTTAGATTAAGAGGGATTGAGGAATAAAAGAAAATCAAACAATGAAAATGAAAGGGATAGGGGTTGAGAATAAAGAAATAAATAAAATTGTTAGATTAGCGGGGAGTTAGGGGGACAATAGAAGGATGGGAAAATTCAAAAATCACTATTCGTTCCATGGCAACGACGCTAAAAACTTAATGTAGATTTTATGTTTAGTTTTAAAACCCCTTTTTGCTTGTAAGTACACAAAGTTAATTGTAGACCAGTGAGTATAGGGTGTCCATCTCACAAGGAACAACAATGATTTTAAATTTCAACATTTCCAATTACAAAGAATAAGTAAATTGATGAGTTTAATTATCAATATGAATTAAGGAATAGAAGAAAAGCAAATGTGTCAAGTAGAGACAAATCAACTTAGAGAATGATTTGGGACTTTGGATTTCATCATTGATACAAATATTAAATTACTAACTCAAATGGGGGTTCAATTTGCCTCTTATTCAAGCTAAGCTACAAGCATTTGGTCATGATTATAATAATCAAATAAGATTATTTATCTTGTGGTTTAGCATGAATCCTTCTTTTTAGATGTTACTCATCTAATTTCTAGTATAAATTATTTAATTTTAATGATTTTAATTTTAATTCCAATTGCATAATATTATATTAGCGTACAATGTCTAATATTCATTTGAGATAACAAATTAAACTATTGTAATCAACTTGAATAAACAACAGTGTTAAGATGCATATACAAGTTAAGATCAAGTATAAACTCAGAATTATGCTGTTGAAGAGACAAAAATAACGCCAAAAGAAATTAGCAAAGTAATATTATTATGAAGGATCTATCTTAATCCTAAAGGAGTATTTTAGCCAGCCATAATTAGTGAAAACACCATTAAAATTGGTCTAGCATATCTTAATGTTGGTATATTTCACTTTATATATCCAAACTCGGATACTCAATTACACAAAACTATAAAATTAAAAGCAAACTCTCAAATTTGTCTCACGAATAAGGTGAGAAGAGAATAAAAAAATAGCTAACAAATCTTATTTTTTTCTAAACATGGTTTTGTCTTACGGAAGACTCTCTAAAAATTGAAAAATGGAAGAAGGGAGATTGGAAGAATGCTTAGATAAGTGAATGGATGAATGGATCCAACCTTGACCCTTTTTTATAGTGGAAATTTACCCCCTTTTGGTGCCCAAAAATTAATAAAAAATAATTTTACTTAATTCTTGGCAATTATATTGCATAAGAAAAGGCTAGTCTTTAGCAAAAAATTAATATTGATTAATTAGCTTTTACTAGGTTAGCTTGAAAATGCTCACAAGATAAAATTTTGCTACTCGAGTGAGAATTGGGTTGCATGTAAATCGCTGGGCCAGGCGCTGGGTAACGAAGCAAGCCCATCGGGGTGGTCTGGGAGGGAGGAGAGACAGCTTGGCGTTGGGTGGAGGCATCTTAGGCCACTGGGCCGCAGAACAAGCTGGGAGCAGACTGGAGGAGAAGGAGTTTAGGCAGGTTAGTTGATGGGCGACTGACTTGGGCCGCGTCACACTAGCCTATGCATGTAGGAGAAAGAAGGGAGAGTGAGGGAAATGGATTTGGCTACAGGCTATGCTGCGTCGAGCAACATGCTTAACACACTACTAGGGAGGAAGCATAACTATGCCATAGAATGGGCCCAGGCGGAAGGAGGGAAGGAAGAGAGACGATGGAGTTGACTGTTGGGCAGGTACGAGTTGTCCACCGCGATCTGGGTCATAAAGAAAATCAAGAAAAATTATTCGATTTTGCTTCTAACTTTAAATATTCTTTCTTACCTGAGAATCATATAAAATATGCATTATTTTGTCATAAAAATATATTCCAAAGACAAAAAAGTAAGTAAGATGGAGACTAAAATTATACAAAAATATGAGTTATCACTTGCTATATTACTATACCTCCTTTTGGAAGCTCATCACTTATGTGGTCATTAAACGGTTGCTTTCACTTGTAATAAAATTTTTTTCATTAAAAATTCTTGGGTCCAAATATAGATGAGATGTAATTAGGTCCTACAGATATGTTCTTGTTTCAATTGTTCATGAATTGAAGATTTATGACTTGTTTCTTCGAAAGTAAAGTTATAGTTCTACCTTTACTTATTTTAAGTCAATTTTTATTTTCTTACAACTCCAAAATTTTTATTTAATCTTCCAGATGTTTGAGCGTATAGCTAGGAGTAGTGATGCCTTGTAGGTTTTAAACTGGGGGCATACCGCATATGTATACACCTACTTTGAAAAGTGGATTGGATATAAAAAGGGTAATAGATAAGAAGTGTTAACTTTTGGTCAACTAATTCTGAAAATTTAAGTGCACACCATATCAGAATTGATCTTTTAGATCAATTTTAATAGTGAAATGATCAAGAGAAACAAGATTATGATAAGTAAAAAGGGGAAAATAAAATCCCTAAGCCTCGCTTTCTGTGTCAAGAGGGCTAACATTACTTAATATATTGACACAATGACGAATAATGACATGCTCAATGTATAGCGTAGTAGCTAGGTTGTTATTAATCTTCAACAAGTTAGTATTTTTATTGATGAAGAGTTTTAAAACTTTATAGGATATTAGTCACATATTCAATTAGAGTGCTGATGAAATAAACATGGTGCAATATATATATGTTCGTGAATGTTCTGCATAATTTAGATTCTATAAAGATAAATCTATGCTGTCATCAAATATTCTTTAGATAACGGGCAACAAAACTCTCTTGTCTGCATTTGGATGCTAAAATGTCATGCTCTAAGGAAAGCTCTAAACCCGCTGCTCAACCATCCCCGCTCGGCCTACTTAGGGTCATTGCATGTCGGACTGTGGATCCAAATCCAAGCCCTATATAGCCTGGTATATCCATGAGGCAATTAGAAATGAAAGTCTCCACACAAAAGGCCTGAAGTTCTATTGAATTTAGAAGATGTGATGTTTCCTAAACACATAATCATCTATTGAGTCATGAAGTCACTCTCTTCTTTCCCATCATAATCCAAATATGATGTAGTCTTGATTTATTAATAAAATCATCTCCTCGATTAGCTCTTTTGCATATCCTTATATTCTTTTTTATAGAATGCTTATATCCTATGACAAATCCACGATTCAAGAAAGGAAAAAAAAAAAAAGAGAGGCTAGCTAAAAACCTCATGAGGAGAGCTAGGCAAAAGGAGAGGAGAGAAATCATAAAAAAAAGGGGGGCTAAGGATTTCAATCCATTATCTAAAGAAGAAAACATCAGAAATTTATTTATAGCAAGTCGTGCAACTTGCCTATGATAGAAGACCTCCTTTGATAACATGCATTAATACCTTTGTTAAACCTGAAAAGTTACCACTTAGAACCCCTTTGATCCTTCAGGTGAGTCTATTTCTTCCATAGACACATCTGATCGAACTAAGGAGTGAGAGTGTGTTATGGGTAGGTGAAGGTCCATACTAAGTTTGGGATCCGTTAGATAAGGCGTTATTAAGCTACAAGAGACTGATATATTGGGTATAGTAGTGTTAGGTTATGAAATATCATAGGATGAGCGATAAAAAGTTAAGTGATTGTTGGGTTAGGCTAGGCCACTAGGTATAAGTTGCCCAGGCCAGGGGATCTTTCTTTTGATGGAGGAGTAACCTTTAATTTGGCACTAAAGTGCTCTTGTTCTGAAGAAGCCCATGATTTTCTATTTATTGTAATGGAAGCCCTAGATGGGTAGCTGAAGATGCTTTTGCTAGTTTTATTTGGAGTAGCCCCCAGTCTTGTAGAATAAATGTGGTCATTCCCAGTCTTGTAGAATGGGTGAGTACCCACTTAAAAAGATTGAGAATATGGAGTGAGAATTAGCTGAATTATAGTTATGGTTGAGACTAAGAATCCTGAACTCTGGAATAGAGGTCAGATTAGAGGATAAGATGAGTGAGAAGTAGTGGTAAAATGGGTGACTAGTTTATTCAAGTTTAGTTTTTAATGGATACAGACAATGGAATGATTCTTTGTCCTCAAAAACCGAGGTTTTATTTTCTCTCTCTTTTTATCTAGTCCACCTTTTTAGGTTTTCGGACCATTCGCTCTCGTTTTTATTTTTCTTGGAGACCAAGGCATCTAATAGAAATGAATCTTTGTAGCTAGGCCTCTTTTGAGTTTACTTACGTATCCATTGTGGAATCAGATTAATTGTAGCTCAAGATTAAGAACATGCAGCTTAGAGGAGAGATGCCTCCAGGAGGATTTTTTAAAGGTGTGCTATAGGTTTAGGTTACCAAAGGAAGGCATTCAGTATGAAGGCTCAAATAACCCTCATAAAATTCCTAAGTATGCATGGGTAATGAGGTTAGTACGGATCAACAATTTTTTATTTCTTTATTCTTCTTCTTTTCGAGCTTTTACTATTTTTTTCTTTTTTTCCTTTTTTTTGGGTTCTTCTATTCTTCTCTTTTTTTCGTATGGGGTCCATTTAGTTAGAACACTCTTTTTTTATTTATATTGCTAATTTTTATATCAATGTCACCTATAACACACTTTGACTCCCTAGTTAGATCAGATGTGTTTGTGGAAGAAATAGACTCACTTGAAGGCTCAAAGGGGTTCCGAGTGGTAACTTTTTGGGTTTAACAAAGGTATTAATGCATGTTATCAAAAGAGGTCTTCTATCATAGGCAAGTTGCATGACACGCTGTAAATAAATTTCTGATGTTTTCTTCTTTAGATGCTGGATTGAAATCCTTTATCTTTTTTATTTTGTGGTGTCTCTCCCTCTCCTTTTGCCTAGCTCAGCTCCTGGGGTTTTTAGCTAGCCTCACTTTTTTTTTGCTTTCTTGATTCCTGGATTTGTTGTATGACATAAGCATTCTATAAAAAAGAATATAAGGATATGGAAATGAACTCATGAGGATGATTTTATTAATAAATCAAGACTACACTAGATTTGGATTATGATGTGAAAGGAAGAGAGTGACTTGATGACTCAATAGATGACTATGTGTTTAAGAAACATCACATCTTCTAAATTCAATAGAACTCAAGGCCTTTTTTTATGTGGAGGCTTTCATTTCTAATTGCATCATGGATATACCAGGCTATATGGGCCTTAGATTTGGATTCAACTATATTTGCTATGTAGATAGATAGTTCCCACTCTTCTCTTTGGTGGTCGAAAATGGTAAGAATGTTATCATGTGAATCCAAGTACGTTGCTTTAATTGTTGGGTGTTTGAGCAGCTTTAGGTAGAGGAAGTTGCCCTAACTTGAACTTGATTTCCAACTCATTCTTGAATCCCCCTGACCATCCTCATGGCCCATTGCTCGATGATGTTTCCAATATTTGTTCAATTCTTAGTTCTTAGGCTTCCATCTATGTTCCAACTATGGTTTGATTGGCAGAAGGTTGAACCTACCCTTAGAAAGCAAGCATTCTAGTGCTTGAGTATACATGGCTCCAATAAGGGTGTATTCTATGTAGCGGTCTAGAGCATGCACCTCTTTGCTTGTGGAGTCATTGTCTTTCTTATCCCTATCCTTATAGTTACCCTTCCATTATGGTGGGTGTTTTCCCAGCTAGCCCTTCTTTTACAAGCATGCAGTGGGTGTTTCCCCAGCTAGCTCTTCTTTTACAAGCATGACTACATTCCTCAGTGTAGTGAAATTCTCAAATGGCGGGAAGCACAAGTGCGGCCTAGATACAAGTTGAAGGTTCCTGATGAATTATCTCACTTGGTCAACTTTTGAAGGTCAACCTACCATGTAAGCGGCCTTCACCCTCCATCTAGCAAGATAGTTCGAAAATGCTTCATTTTCTTCTTGCTTGATCAGTTGTAGTTCTCTAAGTGTGAATCATAGGTTAACATTCTATGAATACTAATACAAGAATTTTGTATAAAGATCATCCTAATTCATTACTTTTTGTGGGTCCATAGCATTATACCACCTTGTGATATCCTTATTAAAGGTCCAAGTAAATATAATGTGCATGGTATCCTTGTCAATCCCTTTTAGAGTCATTATACTAACAAAGTTCCTCATGTGATGGTGAGGATTTTCAGTTTCATGGAGCTTAATGTTTGACATAGAGTCACATCCTTAAATAATTGTTAAACATCGATGATTCCCTTAGTAGTTGTTCTATATAATCTATGCATGGATCAGGTTGATGAGTCTCCTTTTCCTCTTCTTTTTTTCTTTTTCTTATTGTCCGTCTATCCCTTTTCATCGTCTTCCCATCTTTGTTGTGAGGTTTCTCATCATTTCCCCTTGGGGTTCCCTTGATAATGGTTTGAATTGTAGTCGTCATAAGTTCCATCTTCTTCTCACTTTCCTCTGTTCAAGTCTACATCATTTCTACCATCTTCATAAGTTAAGCAATCTCGTTATTCACAGCCACTTAAATTGGTGAGGGACTGGACCTTGACTTGGATCTCAACCTGAACTTTGACCCGACAGGTGAAGATTCTTCATACTGCTCTTGAGATAGAAGTCTCCTCGTTGATGGACTCTACTTGTATACTTTCTAGTCTACCCTATCCTAATTAATAAGGTGACGATTTGAAGGAGTTGAATGTTGTCCATGTGAATAATGGGAATGAAAGGTCAACATCATTGGCTACGAGCTAAAGGAAGTGGTTAATGACTTGCAGTCTGGTTAGGGAGGAGATAAAGCCTAAAGGTTCAGGCTAGGCTGGAAAGGATAAAGTCAAGAAGTTGGATTTGGGCTACTTATTTTGAATGAAATCGGGCTTTAGCATAAGCTGGGCTCAAAGTTGGACCTAGCTAGCAAATTTATTGGCCTAAGTTGGGTGTCTAAGAGTGGCTCATATGATGCATGGGCCTATACTAGGTCTAGGCATGACTTCGATTTAGTTTGCTTTGGTGGACTCTTACAGGCATCCTAGACCTAGGGAATGGATGTATAATGTGAGGACCACGGATTTATGCATGGATCAAATATCTAAGTCTTAATTAGACTTATGCGCGATGAGGTCGGTGAACTAATGCATGACTCTTTGGTTCCAAGTAACCTACAGCTGATGTGCTAAGACCCAAAATGGACAACATTGACCCATGAATTAAGACCATATGATGAGAACCTAGGGTATTAACTTTATACTATGAATGTTTAACCTACAATGGACTCTAAAGCGGACTTACTAAACTAAACCTAGCCTGCAGGATACTGGTTGGATTTTTTATTGGGCCCTTTAAAACTAACATCCTGACCTTTTCACTTTTCCCTTATGTCCAGACTTAGTGAAATGCAAATAGACCTCCTACGATACAAAGCAGTTTTCATAATGGCCCAAAACTAACTCCTGCCCCTTTTCCTAAATCCTAACTTAAACCTAAGCTGAAAATAATCCTGGCTGGGTTCCCCTAAAATAACCTTGAACTCCACCATACATAGACTACCATGCAGACCTTTCCCTTTTTTAACACATAGTCAGACTCTTTCAAGCTTGGCTGAATTCCTTATCATGACCATTTTATACCTTAAACTAAGGCTAGAACCTACTCGAGTATGAGGTTAAGAGTCCTTAGAGCTCAATTAGGCTTGCAGCTGCTTTGCGCATAACCCTAATTATTAATTTGACCTTTCCTAACCCGAGCTCTCCTAAGACCTAAAGCATAAATGCATAGTCCCTAGGGATAAGAAAGTTGAATTATACAAAAACACATCCAAATACACGTATGAGCTCCGTCCTAAGCCACGGTTAAAAGTTATAAGTGTTTTAAGTCAAGTTTAGAATAGTCCTCTCTCAACCCAAATGTTATATACATCATCTATGGGGTGCATGGCAAGACTGGAACATTTCATTTACTTCGCTCAGTCATCTGAACTGGAAAGTGTGTTGGGACTGGGTGGATTAACTACATGCTTAGTTGAGTCTCATGGACCCACCGAGTTAAACAATTAATCTTCCAAAGGGTAACAACAGGGTTTACCTAGAGGCGCTGTTAATTCTATAGGACAGCACCTTTCATTGCAAGAATGTCTTATGCAAGTCTAACTAAAATAATTTTCCATATTAAATTTTAAATCATACCCACATTAAAAAAAAAAAAAAAACCATCCCAATGTAGTCGCAATTGTAAGGACCAGCGACTATGGGGAACCTATCCCAGTTCACCGTCCTCCACGAACAGTTGGACTTGTTTGCATAGTATTTATATTTTCTTATTTCAAAATTGGTTGCTAATATTTTTATAGAAAAGAGAATTAGGTCTAGTTATCTGGTCTTGTTCATGGTATACTAACTATCTGATTTTAAAACTGGGTAGCCAGTGTTATCTAGGAACTTCACGGGTTCCTGGGCCAGTACTAGGTCCAGATCCTAATCCAGACAGTTACACACACACACACACTCACATACATACACACACTCACATGCACACACATACACACACTGACACACATATATACATACATACATACATACATACATACATACATACATACATATATACACACACACACACACACACACACACACACATATATACATACATACATAAATATGTGTGTATGCGTGTGTGTGTACGGGCGTGCATAAATATGTATGTATACCTATTTTTTTAACAAGTGTAACAAGCAAATGGTGAAAAAAAAAAAGAAATATTGTTTATCCAAAATACAAAGCAAACAAAAAATAAAAGACATACACACACACGCACACACAAATGCGCACACAGATGTATTTGTGTGTGTGTGTGTGAGTGTGTGTGCAAATATGTATTTATATCTATTTTTTCAACAAATGCAAGCAAGCAATGGAGGAACAAGAAAAGGAAATATAGTTTGTCCAAAATAAAGAGCAAACAAGCAACAACATATATTTATGTGAGTGCATGTGTGTGTGTGCATGGGCGTGTATAAATATGTATGTATACCTATTTATTTAATAAATGCAGACAACTAGTGAGTAAAAAAGAAAAAAAATATATTTTTTTCCCAAAATGAAAAGCAAAGGCAATACATATGTATATTTATGTGCTCTCTCTCACACACACACACACACACACACACACACACACACATATGCACACTAGAGATGGGCAGGTGGAGTTATACCTGCACCTATACTCATTTTCAAAAATCATTCCCTTACTCACACCCATACCCATCGGGTTTTCAAAATCTGTCCCCATACCAATACCAATCGGGTATTTCGGGTATTTGGATTTTATTTGGGTATATATAGATATTAAAATACAATAGCCATTGGGTATGATAATTTTTTTAATCTAAAAAATTCATAAAACTAAATTCAACTAGAAGGAATGTTCTAAACAAATACAATACTCATTGGATTAAGTGCAAGAGTTCGTTCTCAGCTTATGAACAAAAATTACATTCTGGAAATGACTGGAGTCAGGGACTGAGGGGCATAGCAAATGAGAGAGTGAGAGACACGGCAAATGAGCTACGAATTTAGATTTGTGAGTCATGAGTGATGCACTTCTAAGTCCTTATGGACGAAGAACAAAGAAGGCATCTTAAGAAATGAAAGGAAGAGAGACAGAGTAATCAAGGTTTGAATGCAAATCACGAAGAAAGATAAGTAACTAAGGACCTTAGATAAGATATCACTACCAACATCCTTAGAGCTCAACTTTTAGATCTAGTGAGCTAAGATATCACCACTCAAAATATCACAAAGGCCTCTTAAACACCACTCTAGAGAGCTAAACTAGAGATAAGCAAGAGAAGGAAACTTAGAGGGAGTTTGAACTCAACCTTTCTTTAACTCAACTTATTATTCAACTTAATTCAAGTATGGCTTTTATAGGGTGGCCAATACTCTAGGGAACTCATCTTACATAGGAAAATATGAAATACAACTTGCTAGACTAGCATAGAACATGTAAAAGCAAGGTTACTAAATAAACTATGGCGAAAACAATGTAAATCCGAAAACTAGGGGTCTTGAGACTTGTTCCCATTAGCTTAGAGACTTATTATCTTAAATTCCCACCTTAACATAGGTAGATGTATCTTTGAAATCAGGAATCTGTGCATTTGTTCCCTAGGGGTGATGAATTCATTCACATTTAATGCTTCCATACTTCTGCATGTTCACACCACACTAGGGTCAAACTCATTGAGTCATTCCTCTCTTGTTTTTAGTTCACATTTGATGCAACAGGAGTCATATGAAAGCTTCAAGAGTTTATTTTCCAATGTAAAAAGTTTCACTAGATTTGAACCAGCTGTTTGACTTACATAAGTCAGATGGTCAAAACTAGAACTGAAAAGTCAATCTTCCTAAAATGCGTCCTTTATGCTTATTAGCACTTGACTTGGATTAGAATACTTCTTATGCCCTTGAAACTAACTCATAATGATTCCTAAATAATAGATTTGCAGGTTCTTAAGTTAGTCCAAGGTTAGTAGGAGCAGGTAACATTTTGGATCAACTTGGTATATTAGACAGCTTGTCTTTGGAAGCTGATTTAGAGAGGCAACTGAAGTTCTAATGATTGAAACTTCTTTTAATGGAAAGCTAATGTCTTGAACTAAAAGGACAGGGCAAAATGAAAGACTTAGGTTGCCCATTGATTAGGAAACTAGAGTCCGAAAGTTACTGCTTGCGCTAGATAAAACTGGGCAGCAGCTCACTTGGTCTCTTAGTTGATTTTTCATGGCTTTCGAGACCTCTTGGATTTCCTTGGACTTGGGCAGCTCTTAGGATTCACCATCATCATGATCTGCCATGGGTACATATTAGAGGTGCAAAAAACATCATACTACCCCAGAAGATCTATCGTGCAAGCATTGCCATTGACCTTCTCAAGCACTTCCAATAGACCTTTGACTCTAGGCATTAACTTGGACTTCCTTTTAGAAAGAAATCTCTCCTTTCTTAGCTGCACCACACTAGATCACCTGGTTTGAACAAGGCTTGTTTGCGATGCTTATTGGCTGGATCTTGGTAGCGCTTATTTGCCTCCTCAATTTGGGCTTGGACCTACTTGTGGAGCTCTTGAATCTCCCTTAGCCTTTTGCTAACTTTAGTGTGGTGAAGTGGCACAAGTTCAAGAGGGCCAAGGGTGTTTTGCCCATAAACTACTTTGAATGAGGATTCATTAGTAGTTCTACTTGGACCATGATTGTAGGCAAACTTGACATGGGGAAGAAGCAAGTCCCAAGCTTTCAAATTCTTCTAGACTAGGACCCTCAGCAAAGTCTCTAGGGCGCGATTCACCACCTCCGTTTGGCCATTTGTTTGGGGGTGGCAAGTTGTATTAAACTTCAACTTGGTGTCCAACTTCCTCCACAATATAATCTAAAAAGGACTAAGGAACTTTAAGTTGTGTTCGGACACAATGGAAAGGGGAATACCCTGGAGTCTCACCACCTCTTTAAAGTATAAATAGGCCACATGTGATGCATCGTTAGCCTTGTGGCAAGGGAGGAAATGTGCCATCTTAGAAAATTGATCCACCACCACCAAGATTGGTCCTTGTTGCTTTAAGCTTGTGGAAGGCCTAGGACAAAGTCCATGCCAACATCCAACCATGTTCCTTAAGGGGTAGGGAGTAGTGTGCACGAGTCGTGAGGAAGGGAATGGCTTTTGGCTACTTGGCACGTTGAGCACCTCTTGACAATGTGTTGAATATCCTTGAGCATGTGAGGCTAATAATAGTGTTACTTGGCCATCAAATAGGTCTTGTGTTCACCAAAATGCCTTGCTAAGGATCCTCCATGAACTTCCCTAAGGATGAGCTCATGGGTTCCACATCGAGGCACACATAATCTTGTTCTCTTGGAAAGATAACCTTCTTGAAGCATGAAATCTCTCTTTGGTCAAACTTGACAAGCATCAAACAACTCACCAAAGTTCGAATCTCCTTGGAACAAAGACTTAAGATGCTCAAAACCAGTACACAAGAGTTGAGTTGGAATAAAAGGAGGTGTCTCCCTGATAGCTTATTTGCACCTTGATTAAGCTTCTTAAACTTATGCTTGATAATAAAGTGAAAAAGATTGTAAGTACATAACCCACTTGGCACGTCTAGAATTCAACTTGTGTTGCCCTCGGATGTAATTGAGAGCCTTATGGTCGGAGCACAAAATGAACTCATTTGCAATCAAGTAGTGCGTCCAACGTTCAAGAGCTTGGATGATGGCAAAGAACCCCTTATCATAGGTAGAATACCTTCTTCTTGAATCGCTTAGCTTTTCACTAAATTAGGCAAGTGGCTTGCCTTCTTGGATTGGGACCACACGTATTCCAACTCTAGAGGCATCACATTCTACCTCAACAACCTTGTGAAAACAAGGTAGAGCCAAGACCAGTAGGTGAGTAAGCTTGCACTTGAATTCTCTCACTTCAAGCTTTTGTGGGGGAATTTTGTGGGGCGTAGATAGGCTCTCATAAGGAGATGAGCATTTCACTCGCTTTTTGGTTTCCATCGACTTTCTTGGCCATGGGAAAAGAACCATCAAACTCCTTAGGTCTCACCCTAGGATTTCTTGATGTAAATCAAGGGTGAGGGTGTGTGGGGAGCAACTTTATGGGTTTGTGGTTCCTAATTTAGTGGTCAAGGGTGAACGGGTTGAAACCAGTGGGACATATGAGAGGAGAGTAAGAAAGATAAGGAATAAAATTTCTTGCTACCTTTACTTTGTCTTCTTGATGAAAACATACAGCCTTGTAAAGCGAGAGATAAAGTTCTTGTTTACAAGCTACTTCTTCGTCTTCACCAAAAGATGAAGGAACTGATGTTTCTCCAAACTCTTCAAAGTCTAAGAGTTCTTCACCACTATAGTCTTCAAAGTATGGAGTCCTTCATCACCATAGTCATCACAGATGGGAGGTAGATCAAATTAATTTAAACTTTCTTCCCCTTCATTTACCTCTTTATCATCATAGGAGATGATTTCCTTCAAGGGTAGCAAGGTAGGAAGGCTAGCAGTATGAGGACCCTTTGGACTCCCTTTGTTGAAAAGGATGTTTGATAAGCCTCAAATCTTGCTATTTTTGGCCCTTGATTTCATCACTTTCCCGTACATATCCCCTCGATTTATTTAGGAATGTGATCATATTTGCCCTCCTTTTCTAGTAATCATTTTGTTTAGACTAATTTCCCTTTCTATAAGTATTTTGGCCATAATTAGAAGGAATATGAGCGAGGAGTGAAGTTTTGGACAAAAAAGAGGTTCGAGGAGCTGGCAGGAAGTCCAAAGAATCAAGAATTAAGAGTTGCAAAGCTGCATGGGCAACCGTGCACTTTTATATAGCTATGCACTTGAGGCAGAAAGCTCCTGTAGCGTTGCATGGCTCGGTGTGCGCTTTTGCACTACCATGTGTCCTGCCATAAAATTTTGCGCGGCCGGTTGTGTACTTTTTACATGGTCGTGCTCCTGTCAATTTTTGCGATAAAAGCCACTGTCAGGCTTCTGGTTAGAGGCCTTTTTTGTCAGGTTCTTTAGAGGGCCAATTAGGGTTGATTCTTAGCCTCCACAAACCCCTTTAGGGGGATTAGATTAGATTACTTTTGTGTATAATTTGTAGAAGATTGATCGATTTCAAGATTTAATGCTAAGTTCTTCTTTTCTCTCTCTCTTTAGTTTCATGCTTTCGAGTTTATTTGCTAGTTTAATAGATTATTGTTTTGCTTTGATTTCAATGTTTGCTTGTGAATTAAAGCCTTGACCTTTGGTTGTGATTTGTTCTTGAGATGGCCGATTGATTCTTATTTAGGTCTTGACCTACCTTGTTCGTGTTTGAATATAGAGTTTTCTTTCATGCCCACTAAGTGTTTGATGAAATGCTTGAAAGAGCTTTTAACCGTGTTTTGAGGCATTCGACTTATGCTAAGAGGTGAGGTTGATTATCTAGTGTAGGTAAAGAGAATAGCTGGGATTCGGACATGAAAATAGTCTCGATCACTAGCTAGGTCAAGGGTTATCAATCTTGTAGTTTAATTGAGCTAATTCCACGAAAATAGGAGATTAGAACAATTAGGCTAGCTCATAACCCTTGAGAGAGGGCTTCGTGGTCTTTAATGATGTAACCGATAATATCTGAATACTACCATAACTTAGGGAGGTTAGGATCTGACTTGATTAGTTGGTTTATCTCAGGTTTAATCATAATTGAAGTCTTTTAGTAGTTTATTAGTATTTTCTATCCTCCTTCTGTTTTGCCTAGCTTGAGATACTTTAGTTAGTTTTGGTACTTGAAAACACAACTCCCTGCGGATGAAGCCCCAAGTACTCAACGATGCACCTTGCACTTGGAGTTTATAAATTTTAAAACTTCTCTAATAAGTTTTTGGACCCGTTGTCGGAGAGTTGGTATTTTTCAATATTAGAGCTTACTTGGGCGTTCGAGACTAAGCTTTTATTTTCAAAAAAAGAACCCAAAAAAAAATTTTTTTTTTAAAATGTCCTCTTCCTACTTCCCTCAGTATGAGTATGAATTGTTTTGGAGATACTATGACAGACTATATGCTTTTCTTGCTCATTGCGGT
Source organism: Carnegiea gigantea (assembly GCA_029747015.1). NCBI lineage: Eukaryota > Viridiplantae > Streptophyta > Magnoliopsida > Caryophyllales > Cactaceae > Carnegiea > Carnegiea gigantea. Next base: position 97,656 of record JAKOGI010002362.1, read on the forward strand.
TATTGGTTAGAGAAGTGAAAAATTTTAAATACAATCCATGAGGGTGAGAATTGTGAGACCTGTGCTCTTCTAGAGTATTTGGATTTTTATGCTAAAGATGTTAATGAAGCATGTGATTTTCTTGATTGGTTTGCTTGGGATACTTATGAATTTGAAACTAGTTGTTCTGATTCTTACATCCCATCCCCTTGCATCCCTGATTATGCTCCCCCTATGTGTAAAATTTGTCATTGTTTTGATCATGAAAGTAATTCTTATCCCTGTTATATTTTTGATGAGAGTTTTGCTAGACTTAGTAGTATGATAGAGACAATGAATGAGCAACAAATTGAGTTTGCTAATAAAATGCAGGAGTATGACTTATCACATGAGATTGACCTTAGCTTTAGTTCTCCCAGACTTGATGTTAATCTATGTGATGATGGTGCGTCTTTCCCTCCTTTAGAGTCTGAACTAGGGGAAGTACTCGACCCTCCCTTGACTACTTTACCCATTATTGCTCTATCGTCACCTAGCACTTTTAGGATCAATACTACGTTCACCATGACTTTTTGTGATACACCTTCCCCTTTAGCTCAGTCAATAGAGTTCGAGGTAGGTGAGACCTTTGATATTAGCACTAGTGTTGATGAGGATGATACCTGTTCTGAGTCAAGTGATGTTTTTATTGATGTGTATGATCTTCATGAGAGTCTTACAAGGACTTCATGTGTGGATGTTGTGGTTAGAGGGCCAGCTAGTCCTGATCTTATTAATAATATATCCCCAAACCCTCTTGATACATTCCATGCTTCTTCTTCATGTTCACCACCCTCCCCTTCCCCCAAGTGTTGTAATATATTGCTTATTAATTCTCATGTAATACCTGAGGGAATGAGGTTGACTGTTCTGAGTCCTCGGGTACCTTTAGAGGGTATGACCCTTCCTTGATCCTTATAGTCTATACCTAGAGGACATGCTTGGAAAAATCATATTAACTATTGCGTTCAATTAATCTACTAAATTTTCTAAGGCATTTGATAAGTTTAAGGGAGCACTTGCTATCATTCCTAGATTTATGTTTGGGTGCTCTTACTTGCATTCATCTGAGTTGCATGCTCAAGCATTTGATTAGCTTTTACAAGCTTTGACGGCATCTAAGTCACCGTCGTGAGTCCTAAACAATGATGAGGAGTGGCTAATGCTCCTCATGCCTCCACAGCACCATCTTGGATAGGCATAATTTGGGTACATTCAGTGCCCGACTTGGTATACTCGTTCTAACTCTTCTCCCTCCTTTTTATTTTCTTTCTTTTTTCTTTTTGTTTAATTGTGGATATTAGGTTGTGTTTAGTTGTGGATATTAGGTTGTGTTTTTGTTGGTGATCAACTTTGAGGAGAAATTTGGGATGTTGTTGAGCCAACTGATGGCTATGATTACCTTTTTGCTTTGTTTTCTTTTTTTGTGTTTTGTTTTGTGTGTCTTGTGTTTGTGATTTTGTTTTCTTTGTTTTTGTATGTTTTTATGGTGGTAGTGACTCCTTGACTCCCAATGAAAATATTGTAAAATTTAGGTGTGGGGATGGGAAGTCATATACCCTTTTGTGCACATTTTTTGTGAAATTTTTGGGTTTTTGTATAGTTTTTCTTACTGGCTTTGGGGAAACTTTGTGCTACTCTAATCAGCTTAAATTCCCTGTGCTTTGACTATTAGCTTGTATGTAAGCATGATGTGCATGATAGATCTTTATCCTCATTGTGTCATTCTAGACCCAAATTCTAACCTCAATTATTCATTATCGATGTGTAATCCAATCCTTATTTATACCATCATCGTTGTCTTGGGTTTTAATCTTCCACGATTAGATCTCCCACTTGTCTTATACGCGATTACTTTGGTTTTTGTTTGCATTTCAAAAAAAATGAAAAAAAAGATTAAAAAAATAAAAAATAAAAAATCAGGAATGACAAGCATCCCTTTGAGGTATGAGCTACTGGGTGTTACCCTTTGAGGCAATACCGCTATTGGGTGTTATCCTTTGAGATAATACTACTACTGGGAAAGCTTGCTTTCTGTGTTAATAAGTCAATAATGTAGTTTGTGTCAGTTAAGTGGGATTTAGTTTAATTACGGTAAGCCTAAGTCCTAGGATGATGATAAACTAGCACACTAAGCACTAGGATGAATTCAAAGTTTTGATGTATAATAGGGTAAAAAGTTGGTGTTGCGATGTCATCCATGGGGATAGAGACTCTTGATGTGTACATTATGTCTATGTGCAAGCTAATATCTTTGTTACAAGGGTGATTTGGTTGGTTAGAATTTGTACATCTCTCTCTTGTGTGTATGTTTGTGTTTTGTTTCCAAACTCAAAAAGATTTTCTATTTTTATTTCTCTTTCTCTTTTTCTTCTTGTAGATTTTATCTTCTGCAAATCCTCACTAGATCTCACTCGTCCACTTGGGTGAACAAAGGGGTTCAAAGGGCTTGTTGCATATGCTAAATGCAACCGTGATTGCTACGAAAGTGAATTAGGTCCTTAGGTTAGTTTTTCTTTATTTTATTTTGCTCAAGAACGAGCAAAAGCTAGGTGTGGGGAAGTTGATAAACCTCAAATTTTGCTATTTTTGGGCCCTTGATTTCATCGCTTTTCCATACATATCCCCTCGATTTATTTAGGACTGCGATCATATTTTCCCTCCTTTGCTCGTAATCGTCTTGTTTAGACTAATTTCTCTTTTTGTAGGTATTTTAGTCATAATTGGAAGGAATATGAGCTAGGAGTGAATTTTTGGACAAAGAAGAGGTTCGAGGAGCTAGCAGGAAGTCCAAGGAATCAAGAATTATGAGTTGCAGAGTTACACGGTTGTGCACCTGAGGCAGAAAGTTCCTGTCGAGTTGCACGGCTGACCGTGCGCTTTTGCACGGCAGTGTGTCCTGCCCAAAAATTTTGCACAGCCGTGCTCCGACCAATTTTCACGATAAAAGCCGCTATCGGTCTTTTGGTTAGAGGCCTTTTTTGCTAGGTTCTTTAAAGAGCCAATTAAGGTTGATTCTTAGCCTCCACAAACCCCTTTAAGGGGATTAGATTAGGTTAATTTTGTGTATAATTTGTAGAAGACGGATCGATTTCAAGATTTAATTCTAAGTTCTTCTTTTTTCTTTCTGTTTACTTTCATACTTCTGCATTTATTTGCTAGTTCAATAGATTATTGTTTTCCTTTGGTTTCAATGTTCGTTTGTGAATTAAAGCCTTGATCTTTAGCTGTGATTTGTTCTTGAGATGGCCGATTGATTCTTATTTAAGCCTTGACCTACCTTGTTTATGTTTGAATTTAGAGTTTTCTTTCATGCCCGCTAAGTGTTTCAGGAAATGCTTGAAAGAGTCTTCATCCGTGTTTTCGGGCATTTGACTTATGCTGAGAGGTGAGGTTGATTTTCTAGTATGGGTAGAGAGAATAGCTAGGATTCAGACATGAAAATAGTCTCGGTCACTTGCTAGGTCAAGGATTGTCAATCTTGTAGTTTAATTGAGCTAATCCTATGAAAATAGGAGGTTAGAACAATTAGAATAGCTCATGATCCATTAGAGAGGGCTTGGGTTGTCTTTAATGATGCAACCAATCATCTCTGAATACTAGCATAACTTGGGAAGGTTAGGGTTTGACTTGATTAGTTGGTTTATCTCAAGTTTAATCATAATCGAAGTCTTTTGTTTGTTTTAGTAGTTTAGTAGTATTTTCTATCCTCCTTTTGTTTTGTTTATCTTGAGACGCTTTAGTTAGTTCTGCTACTTGGAAACATAACTCCCTGTGAATGACACCCCAAGTACTCAACGATGCACCTTACGCTTGGGGTTTATGAATATTAAAACTTCCCTAACAATGTCCATACATGAGAGCCTTGAGTCATTCTTCTTAGGAAGTAGAGAAACATTTTTGAGCATGTAAATAGGCGGCCAAAAGGGACCCATCATATTACTCCTCAACTACTTTGAAGTTCTCACCTTCTCTTTTTCTTTCTTTCTTCTCTCAAACTTGTAATTCTTCCACCATCGAAATGCATGACCTCTTAATCTTGAAATAACCACCTTAAATCCCTCTTGCTCTCTAAGGTTGTAATAAGTAAAGATTTGCTCCACCTCAATTAACCAACTTGTAAACTCATCCTTTTGGCCATGAAATTTGGGATTTCAAGGCTAGTCAACTGAATGGCAATCAAGGCTACCTCTTTCTTTAATTTCCTAAATGAAGGCATGATGAATGAAGTGTAAGGGTTCCTTATGGGTTAGTTTTGTGTTTGGACTAAAGGAGCTGTGTTTTGGGTTTGAAGCACTAGCCTTGGATGGTTAGCTAAGACTCTGATACCACTTGATACACTTCTAAGTCCTTATAGATGAAGAACAAAGAAGGGATCCTAAGAAAAGAAAGGAAGAGAGAAAGATAATCACAGTTTGAATGCAAATCTCAAAGAAAGATAAGTAACTAAGGACCTTGGATAAGATATCACCACCAAGATTCTTAGAGCTCAATGTTTAGATCTAGGGACATACAATATCACAATTCAAAATATTATAAAAGCCTCTTGAACACCACTCTAGAGAGCTAAACTAGAGATAAGCAAGAGAATGAAACTTAGAGAGAGTTTGAACTCAACCTGTCTTTAACTCACAGCTTCTTATTCAACTTAATTCGAGTATGGCTTTATAAGGCTAGCCAATACCCTAGGGAACTCATCTTACATAGGAAAATATGAAATACAACTTATTGGACTAGCATAGAAAATATAGAAGCAAGTTACTAAATAAAATATGGCAAAAATTATGTAAATCTGAAAAACCAGGGGTCTTGAGACTTGTTCCCATCAGCTTAGAGACTTGTTATCTTAAATTTCAGTTAGACCTAAGTTGTGGGTCGGGTTGGGCTAGGTCAGGGCAAGCCCAATACCAATAGGGGCGTGTCGGGTCAGCAGTAAAATCTTAGTGGATCAGGTCGGATAATGGGCTAGGCGACCCTAACCCGGCCATAACCCACCCAATTTAACAATGCTTTGATATTAGGATTACAATCTGGGTTGTTTCATGCACAACTGGCTTGTAGACTGAGCATACAGAAATTAAAATTTTACTCTATTCAATATAAAAGCCCGTTGCTTATAGGTCCAAAGTCTATAAGTAACATTTTTAAATTTACAAAGGATCTTTACTAACATGATAATTTCAAGAGCCCAAACTTGTGACTGCTTCCTCCAAATGCCCAACTACTACCCTACTTGACTCAAGATCAGCATTTGGTCTGCCAGAATTTAAACAAGGCATTATTATTTAGAAGTAAATAAAGCAACATAAATAATTTATAATAAAGCAACTAGATAATACCTAAAAGAAGAGACTTGTATCATCCTCCTCATCTGCATATCTTCCTCCTCATCTGAGTTAGAATCCTTATCAATTGTTGAAGTAGCATCATACTCTGTATGTGGTCAATCTTACAAACTTACCAATGCTTGTACGGCCATTGGCTTCAATGCACTACGAGTCAGGGAGATGGTCTTTCCATCGAGGCTAAAAGCAGGCTCTGACACTATAGTACTAATTGGAATAGTCAATAAGTCATGTGCCATTATAGAAAGATCTAGATATCTCACCGAACTAGTGTGCCAAAAATCTAAACATCCAACTCCAAGTTCAAATCAAAAGTTGGCTCCTCCAAGTACAAATCTACGTGTGATCTCCCAACTTGTAGCCTAGAGCTTCTACCTCTAAAACTATCATAATCATTGAAATAATCATCCCTAGAACCACTAGCAACAGGAGAACTTCTTATAGTTGGTGAAGTTGATGTTGAATGCAACCTACACTCACCATACAAGGAGCGCAAAGTGGCCAACACTTTATCTACCCGTTCCATGGCTTCATCAAAGCCAAACAACTGACTAAAACAATACTTAGCAAATTTAACTTTACATCTTGGATCAAGAATAATAGCACACGATAGATATAAATTGTACTTGGACCAACACTTGTCAAATTTCCCAAGCATTTGATTAGCCATAGCAGCTAAAAAGTCATGAGTACTCGCAGTCGCTTCAAGCAAACAATGATGAACCATCTATGCACCTTTGAAATACGAATTAGATGTTGACATCTTAATAGCATTAAACGTACATGTCACATCATAAAATAGCTTCAAAAACTTGTGGATTACAGTAACTTTTTCCCACTCTTTATCTAAAGGTATATAAGATTTCAATGGCGAATCACTCAACACCAAGTAAACAAATACATTATGATAATACAAAACATTATCAAGCATCTTGTATGTTGAATTCCAATGAACTTGCATATCCAAATTCAATTTCCTTCTCACATCTATATAAAAAAATTTTTCTCTGCTTTCGTAAAATTCTTTACTTCTGCAAGGAGATCTAGTAATCAACTTCACCAAATTTCTGATCTTTTTAAGAATTTCACCAATCAACTATAAACCATCCTGCATAATATGATTTAAAATATGTGCATAACATTTTACATGAAAAAATGCACCACTACTAATCACCCCAATTTTTGAAACAAGATGCTTTTTTAGATTAGTCACCATTAAATCATTATACTTAGCATTATCCACGGTGATAATGAGTTTCTTATGGTCTATATTTCATTAAGTAAGAAACATAAACACTTCATTTGCTATGCTTTCACCATCAAAAGGAGGTGTTAATGCCCTAAACCTAAGGATTCTTTTGTGCAATTTCTAAGCATTATCTATAAAGTAGGTAGTGATGTAAATGCAGTGTTAATAAGTGTGATTCGACTTCTAATTGTTAGTTGTTAAACAAATCCTCCCACGAGCTTTCAATAACATATCCTTCACCTTATCTCTTTCCCCCACATATATAGATAACAATTCTCTTTTAGCCATTGAATAAATAAATGGCATAAAATTCGGATTAGCTTTAGATATCATACGTCTAAAACCTTGTTCCTTAACAGTTGCAAAAGAATGAGCTCCTTTTACAATATAAAGCACAATTTCTTTGCAGAGTTCATTCATTTTAAAGATAAATTCCTCGCCATCATTACTATCCCCATCACCACATTGATACCCACTAGGTCGTGCTGGACATCAATCTAAATGGCACTTTAAATGAGAAGTACCACTTCCCAGAATAGCAACCAAAGTGACTTTACAATGCTTACATGTTATAATTTTCTCACCTTGTGCATTCATGCCTTGTAAGAGCTCCCTCCGCACTTTAGACTTTTTCTTCCTTTTATGTTGTGGCCCTTATGTAGTACTATATTCACTATAGCCATCTTCAACTGCTTGCCTTGAAGATGTTGCTTGACTTTTCATGCCTAAGATATAAACAAGAATAGAATATTTAGTTCAATATACCAAGGACTCACTACCTCCAACAATGAATTACATAAAGTTTATAAACTTGGGATGTGTTTTCTGTTTACATGTGCAATTAGAGTGCACAAAACAAAGCCCTACTCCCATGGGCAATGAACAAGGTGCATAGACAGAATTGAAGGGTTTAAGACAAATCTGTACACTTAATTACTTATGGTATGTTATCATTCCAAAGCCTTGAAGTTGAGCGAAAACCTTCATAGGTAACAATCTGTATACTTCATTACTTCATGGGCAGTGATGAGCAGTATCCTAACTTGCAAAAACCTTCAAGTTGAGCAGCAACAACAACAACCTAAAACCCATAAAAACAAGCAAAAAAATAGACATAGAAACCCCTTTATACCCTTCTAGTATGTTATCATTCCAAATTCCCCTATCCCCCCTTTCCCTAAATTTTTATCAATCAATATAATCACTAAATTTATCAACCAAAAAAGCTATTTTGAGATAGATTAGCAACAATCACATTAACACCAAATTACATCATTCATGTCCTCCCACAAAAAAGTGGTGAATTGAAGGGTTTAAGACAAAGAAAGAAAAGGGTTTATCTTAAAGCAATCAAATCGTATATGTAGGAAATGGCGAAATTTCAGGTCGAGAAAGATTGAAAACCTTAGCTTCAACTTCACTGAGTCTTTAATAGCAACTGTAACAACTTGACTTTTTGACTGAAAATCTCAAAATTGTTCAAAGATGAACTCATAGAGGCGACTTAGAGAGAGACTGTAGAGAGAGAGAGAGAGAGAGAGAGAGAGAGAGAGAGAGAGAGAGAGATCTCCAAACGTCACTACATAGAAATTAGAGAATCGCCAAAAGAGAACTTTAAAGAGCTAGTGGTTCCCAAGTTCCAGAAGCCCAGCAAGTCGAGGTGAATTTCGTTCTCACCTTAATAAGCCTTTGCCCATATCCTGACCCTCGACTGACCTGGCTTCGCCCCTAATTAAATAACCCGTTAAAAGCCCATCCTATTTATCATTTAAGTAGGTATCAACCCTTTTTTGACGGGTCTGACCCATGCAGCCCATTAGGCCCCTACCGACTACCCAGGCCTAATTCCCACCTTAACATAGATAGAAGCATCTTTGGAATCAGGTGGCCATGCATGTGTTACCCAGAGGTGATGAATCCATTCGCATTTAATGCTTCCTGACTTCTGCTGTTCACACTACAGTAGGGTCAGATTCGCTACACCATAACTCTCTTGTTTCTGGTCCAAATTTAATGAAATAGAAGTTATATGAAAGACTGAAAAGTCTATTTTTGATTACAAAAGGTTTTACTGGATTTAGACCAGCAGTTTGAGAGAAATTGCCAGCACAAGTTAGATGGTTAAAACTGAAACTGAAAAGTTAGTCTTCCTTAAATGCGTCCTTTATCCTTATTGACACTTGACTTGGCTCGGAATACTTCTCATGTCCTTGAATCTGACTCATAAGGGTTCCCAAAAAGTAGATTTGGAGGTTCTTGAGTTAGTACAAGGTTAGGAGAAATGGACCTATAAAACCAGGTAACATTTTGGATCAACTGGCCATATTGGAAAGTTTAGCTTTGGAGGCTAATGTGGAGTAGCAAGTGAACTCCCAATGACTTGAAATTTATTTAACTAGAAAGGTCACTTCTTGAGTTAAAGGACCAAAGCAAAATGAAGGACTCAAGTAGCCCATTGATCAGGCAACTAATGTCAAAATTTACTACTTGTGTGAGACTGAACCGGGCAGTAGCTCACTTGGTCTTCTAGTTGATTTTTCATGGCTTTGAGGACCTTTTGAATTTTCTTGGACTTGGTAGCTCTTGGGATTGATCATCATCAAGATCCGCCATGGGCACATCAATGACATATGTGACTTCATGTATCGACATGGTAAATGAGCAATACAAATGGATGCATTTCATAGTTGAGGATAAGTTGGAGTATGGGGCCTTTTTTTTTTAAAACGCATTACAAATGTTCTAAACTCAAAACTCTACTCAACAATTTATTATACCTTGAAAAATATTCGGGTATGGGGCGAGTATGGATATCGGGCAGTGATGCCTATACCCAAACCCATACCCATACCTATACCAGTTTTCACCAGACCCGCCCCCTACTGGTTTTTTCCCTACTTTTGGTACCCATTCCCGCCAGAAATGGGGTAGTTCGAGGCAAGTTATTCAGGGTTGGGTACAACTCCCATCCCTAGTGTGCGTGTGCGTGCACACACACATATGTATATCTACATATCAATGTGTGCCTATGTATGTGTGTGTGTGTGTTACACAGACCCATCAGTTTGGGTGGTTAGGTTAAATTTGGATCGTGTGTGTTTGAATTCAGGTAAAATATAGGTCAGGTGTATTTCAAGTTTGGCTAAAATACAAGCGAGCGTCTTTTGGTTTTATAGGTTTCGGGTCAACCCAACGGGTCTGTAACACCCATTTTGTGTGTTATTTTTTCTTTG
>JAKOGI010002362.1:112500-116676 GCA_029747015.1 Carnegiea gigantea
ACTCTATCCGTTTCTCCCCAGAAATTAAGTAGGATTCGAGAAAAACGTAATATTCCTAGCCATTGGGGTTGGAGGCGTTACAAGATGGTATCAGAGCAAGGCCCTACGACCATAGGCCACGACTTGAGTCTTGCATTTCCCTTAGTTATCTAGGAACGTGTTCACGATGATGCACTATATGCCTGCTTTGTGAGCAAATGTGAGTTTCATATGAACGTTGGTGCGTTTAGTTAGCTGTGTGTGACTTGAGTGAGCTGATTGGTTAAATGAGTGAACCATATGTTAGGGTGTAGACCAAGTGACTTTTATCCTCATGAACAAGTTAAGTGCTAGCTCAATCAAAAGTTATTTTGCTTATACACCTGGGCGATTTGAATCAAAAGTTCCAAGTGCACTTGGTTTGAACTCAAACAACTGAGAATGTTTTAACTCCAAACCCATTCTTGCCCCTTAAGTACGATTTGTTCCTCGAGCCTAATAATAGAGTGAGCAGATGCACTCAATGGTTGGTAGGGAAAGAGATAGAAGCAGTCAAGCCATCCTCCTTTTTAAAACATAGAGGGTTTAAAAATTAAGACCCTTCCTAAATAGTAAGTTAAGGTTTTTCTTTCGCATTAAAGGCTTCCTAATTATCTAGTTAGACCTTAAGGTTGCATCTGAAGACTTGTATTTGTTTTGCATTGATGTTTCGAATACCTACATATCAATGTGGATTCGCTGCTTGATGTGTTCACGACAGGCTATTAGTAAGTAATTGAAGATTATTTGCTTGACTAAAAATCTTTTTAAATGATACCCCTTTTTACGTAATCTCTTATTTACTAAATGGGCTATGTGAGAACTTCGTACATGTACATGTCAAAATGGGTGATTGTGATAGAGTCTAGATGATTGTTGCTTAAGTGTTATTTTCAGCCTTCGTATATGTGCCATTAATGCTTAGATGAGGTCCTAATCCAAATTATCATTTACCTAAGGAGTCTTCCTTATTTCCCATAACTTAACCACTATTACTCATGAGTTGGCTAAGCGTTATGCTCATCGGGGCATGGAATGCTATTCTTTTCATAAGAATGATAGGGTCCTGGCCATATCAACCCCAACACACCTAGACCGTAGATAAAAGGAAGAACCTGACATACTTTGGAATTGTTATACCACATGTATCACCTCGTCACCTCTTGAGGAGACGATCCATATCTTCCCAACACTTTGTAAGCTTTAACATCAAATGTTCAACAAAGAGTTTCCAAAGGAGATTGAACTGCCCTTTCATACCACGAGTTGCTAAGACTCCTGCACCCACCCCACGAGAAACAAGGATCACAAAACCTCAATGTATGTCCATAAGACTAATAATGTCATCATTCTTACTCCTTGTTAGTTGATCGATCACTAACTCCAAACAGTTTGGGGCAAACTTCCAGGCATAACCTCGACCCCAGGTTTTAAATGAGGGTTGCACTCATGTATACTTGCCTAGATGTCTTCTCATGGGACACTACTAGGAGCCCGAATGCTTTAAAGCATAGTCCTAGCGTTGTATATAGTCTAAAGCCTATAGAAGGTCATATAGTTGTTTAAGTTCGTTATTCTTGATCAGTTATATGTTTTATGAATAAGTTGTTGCACTTCTTGGTGTTTGCCTGACTTGAGTCTTGTTTGGTAGTGACTTGATTATCTAGATGATTTCAGTTTCGTGATTCACGGCCTGGCATGACCTCTGACTCATTATCTGCACTCCGTAAATTCTATGATTTCATGTTTTTGCTAAATAACTGCATACGCACATATTCGATGCATGATGAGACGACCCTAGAAGCCTGCATTCACATATTCTTGCCCTCATATGTTTGATCAGAGTAGCGTAGCAGAGGCGTGTAGGCCCACAACCTACAGGTCCCAGGAATGTTGGTTGCATATGTTTTCATTTTGCGAATTGCTTGCTACATATGTATTAGACGGTTTCATGTTACTTACAATTCCTAGGATCGAGAGTGCTGAATTGCTGATACTATGCGATGCTGTTGTGGTTGAGTGATGCTACATTGTGCTATGTGATGTTCTTACTGCTCTAATGTGTTATAGGAATCTCCATGTTAATCATTATGATCCTAAAAGTGACTTGAATTCTTGTTTTAGAATAAGACTACTAGTATATGACCTTAAGATGTCATTGTCCCAATTGTCACGGCTTTAGATGCCCTCTCATAGATGCGTATGCATAGAGTTGTTGTTTACTATGCGAATTGAGTCTGGACAATCGAAAGTCTATGTTCATTTTCAAAACAAGCTCAATATGGTTTTCTATGCCAACTCATTTGCCCCTCTTTAATGTAATTCACCAGGGTCTACATAGAGTGAGTAGACGCTTGAAGATGATCGGTGAGGAGGAGACTGGATACCATAAGCCCTTTTCTTTTGATTAAAAGGATATAGTCGATTGCTAAATAAAACCTTTTTGGAATCCCCCATATAAATCATAGGATATGTGTTTGCATCTCGTATTTGCTTGAACTGTGAGCCTTAGAATTTTGAGGACGAAATTCTTTTAAGAGGGGAGACTGTAAGACCCGCATTGTTTATTTTACGTTAAGCTGATTGTCTTGCCTTCTACATTACAAATTTCTTATTTTTATTAACTATATAAGTTAAATTATGTGACTATGTGAGTGATAATTAATTAAAAGAATATTTTGTTGCTATTTTTATTATTATTGTTATCGTTAATTATTTAGGAAATTCTTGAGTTGATGCGGACTAATACCTTCAAAATCGTTATTCGAGTTACTTAATCGTTTCCTGAATTTAGTTAGGACGTCGATTTTGGAACGTTTTAACCTAAACCTAGGCTGAGCGTTAACGAATTTGGGATTGGGAATTCAGTGGTTGTAGCGGTTGAGTACCAAAAAAAAAAAAGGAAAGGAAAAGGAACAAAAGCCCCTTTCTGATATTGGGGGAAAGACACACAAAAAAGGGGGGGGGGCTTCTCTGTTACCCAACCCCCATGAAATCATCAGAGAGAGAGAGAGGAGGAGAGGGAGAGAGAAAGGCACCAGCCAGCTGGGCGACGGCGGCAACAGTGCCGCACTGGCGGCCGCCCATTTGCAAGTGAACATTGTGTCTCCTCCGCCAGCCTGACTCAACCACCGCGAAGAAAGAGAGAGAGAGAGAGAGAGAGAGAGAGAGAGAGAGAAAGAGAGAGAACAAGTGAGAGCGAGAGAGCTGGCAGAAAGAGCACCGAGTGGCGGCCAGGTGACAGCAAGGCTTGGCGGTGGCCACCAACTTGAGGTGTCTCTACTAACGGGCTCGAGCCAAGGGCTACGCAAGCCAGGGTTGGTGTCTGAGGGCTAGGGTTTTGAACGGTGAACACCACCATGACGACCACCTCCATGGGCGATTTCGCCTGACTCTAACGACCAAAAATTGAGGCTAAGAGAGGGAAAAAGAAGGATAGCACAGTAGTAGTAATAGCACGAGGAGCAGGGGTGGTAGCCCAGCTTCGAATTAGCCCAATCAACCCAAAATCTAGTCCTTAACTTGGAATCAAGGTGGGTGTTTTTCACCTCCTAAGAATTAGTAATTTCGAAAATGTTTTAGCCCTTAAGTTGTGATGCATGTCAGTTTAGGATTAGTTAGATTAATTGGAATTATGATAACTAATTATGCATGTTATTCTTAAACTAAAATATGTTGAGATAATGCATTTTAGTTGCTGCCCAAACTTCCAGTTTTGAACTGAATTACATGTCTGAGTACGATGTTTAAAAAAGGTTAGAAGAATCTGTTTAGTTAGGGCATAAAGTAAGCTCTCTGAATTGTCAGAATTGGTGGCTTTTATGTTCAGCAAAATTGGGTATATGTGAGTAAAGAATACTTCGAATCGATATATGTCAAGTTTAGTTAATTCATGCTAGAAAGTAACTTTGAAATAACCTATTAATGCTTTGAATCAATATATGTTAGTTTAGTTAATTAATCCTTGAAAGTGACTTCGACTCGATATATGTTAAGTTTAGTTATTTCATGCCTGAAAGTGGCTTCGAAATAACTTGATAATGCTGTGAATCGATATGTATGTATGTATATATCTGCTTGTGTGTGTGTGTGTATAAATATATATACACACACATATATATATATACACAGATATATACATATACATATATATATATA
>JAKOGI010002363.1:0-85000 GCA_029747015.1 Carnegiea gigantea
TATATATATATATATATGGACACACACACGCACATGAACTTACAATGGATTACCAAGAACTTATTATAGGTTAATGCTTCAATAACGATATCCTTAACAATCATAATCATGCTCAAATTAATGGCTATATCAAACGCATTATCTCCGTAGTCCTACAATTATCGTTGAACTTATTTCTGAATTGATGTAATTCCAAATACACTAAGCACAATTGTGAATTTTTTGTCTGAGCTTTATTAAATTTAGATGTAAGTCCTTCCTCATTTGGTTATCCGAATCCGATTTTTACTCGAGGTTCATCCAGGAAAATTAGTTGACAGACAGGAAATTTGGTAGGGTTTTTATTTTTCACATTGTTTGATTTAAATTTTAAATTTGACTTGAATCCAAATTTTTACAAGAACCAACTTTCCGTTAAGTTATATTAGCAGTTTCACTGCTAGGCATGGTGTAATTATTGGACAATTTCTATAACATATTATTAGAGTACGTGGAATCTTTTGATTCAAAGATAATCACAAGATTTGTATTTTAATTTTTTCCCCTAATTACATTATCCACAATAATGGGAAGAATATTAGCCTAATTTATACACTCAACTACCACACACAGTACTCAAAAACTAGCAATGACATTAAAAGTAGAGAGGAGGGGGGATGAGAAAGAAAAACTTGAAAAAGCTTTGCAGGAGAAGAATTATATGGTGTGATGCTAGTAGAATGCGGTGTCAGTAACAGTCATGACATTATATGTTTTGTAGTTCTGCGAGCCCATTTGAATCACCACATCAAATCAAATGCTCTCAAATCTCAAATAACTGAGATCAAGAACCTAAATCTCAATTCAAATGCTCTCCTCTAACCTACAAAAATCAAGAATCTGAATCTTACCCAGAAGCAATCCCCTCGAATTCTCTCCTCCCAGACAACGAAACATAAATAGCAAGCACATAGGGGCGGACATGAGAGAGAGAACACTCGAGATTCTAAAGGGAATGATCGAAACTATAGGTTATTCATCCATAGCCACCAACATTTACTCTACCTTACGACACAATTACTATGTCTCGTTGTTGTTGATTTCAATTCTTCAGTGATTAAAACACAATCCTTGGAGAAGGACAAATTGATAGGAGATTAGAAAGGACAAATGGCTCACCTAAGCCACATTAAAGAGGAAGAACATGGAGAAGAGTCAGAAGACAAGAACCTGAAGCCATGGAGAATGAAGAAGAGAAAGAGAGGGGGCAGAAGAAAGAAGCAGATGTTCTCCACACGGACCACACCTATGGCTTTAGGGTTTTTTAGGCTTTACTGCTTGGGGCTCTTTTCACTTTAAAAGCTGAATTTTAGTTTTACGCCATCCTCCTACTCCCCAGGGACCAAGTACGAATTTTCAAAGCATGGACCTGATGGGTTGACCTGAACCCAACTCGCCTCACCCGCGCCTGAAAATTTATAGGTTGTTCGGCTTCAGGTAGTTCCGGGTTTCGGGCCCAAAAACTGTGTTCAAAATCGAAATATTTCAGGCTGGTTCAGATCAGATTTTCAGGTCAGGTCAGTTTTTTTCAGGTCTGTCTTAGCTAGATGTGTGGCTATATAAGGGTGGATAGAATTAGAAATAAATAATTAGAGATATAGTTAAAGTGGCTACCATCGATGATAAGATGAGAGAAACTAGACTCAGATGATTTGGTCATATGAAGAGAAGGAGTGTGGATGCTCTAGTAAGGAGATGTGAGAGAAATAATATCCCTAAAGGTAGAAGAGGTAGGAGACGACCAAAGAAGAGCTTAGACGAGGACAAGGTAATTAGAGAGGACTTAAAAGTTGTAGAGTTAACAGAGGACATAGCCCATCATAGGAGACTATGGTAGGATAGGATTAAGGCCTTAGATCACATAAAGATGGCCTCGTAGATGTCATTCGATTGCAGTATGTTTTTTTTCGGTATGTTGTGGTTGTAGGCAGGTAGTACATAATATTTAGGAAGATATGTTGTTTACCTAGCTCTATTGGTTAAGGTATAGTACTTTCGTCTACTATACTGTAAATAGTTATTGTCACCTACTTTGTTAGTATTTCTTAGTTTATCTCATACTACTTATCCTTAGTTTACACTATAAAATGTTTTCATAAAATCATTTTTTTATAAAACATTTTCACAATTTTTTTTTGGGCCTCTTGAAAATAGCCTTTCTATGGCAGAGACGTCTGTAGAGGTAAGGTTGCCTGCATCTGAATCTCCTCAGATCCCGTGAAAGCGGGATTCATACTGGGAGGTGGTGTTGTTGTTGTACCAAATTGACAACTTTTTGACTTGCTAATTCAATGGCATGTTTATCACATGTTGATGGTATATATTGCTTCACTTTTTCTAAAAACATTGTTTTTTAAGAGATGAAATAGGAAGGGGAAGTTCATTCATAAATTAAGCTATAGATAAGTACATATGATTATATTTCCCTTCCTCATGACTCTATACTTTTTGCCCTTCATCTCCTAAATCCATCCTGCCTAGGTTATGCGCCACCCTATTCTCATATCTCCATAAATGAATCCAAGTGTAAAAATAAAAAAAATCACAAGATGAGACCAAGTCTTCCAAAATCAAATCAAAGTCACTAAGAAAGTAAATTAAATTAGTTGCCTTCCAGACTGTTGAGAGGCAATCAAATTCGATGATGGCTTTCCTTGAAACCAAACTGTTAGGCATTCAGCACACCATATAAGCTGCTTTGCATTCTACTATTTAGATAGTGCGTTTGGCCAAAGCTTTATTCATTGTTGCTAACTTGACTTCCCCTTTCCTGTCCCTCACCTCCATAACCAGGCCTACCTATCCATTTTTAGATGTGGAGGTGTCCACATTCACCTTATAGAAACTGGCATTAGGGGGTTGGTAACAATTTGGATTTGGACTCAAGTTTGACCGATTCTTAAACGCCTTCCTCTTGTATACCTCTCAGATATGTTTCACAAGCGTTCTCATCCTCTCTTCTGGTGTCATGCATGGAGTACTCTTATCATTGAAGGTTAATTCATTCCTAGCATGCCAACATATCTAAGCTAAAACCATAGCCTCCTAAAACTTTCCTTGATTGAGATTACCAAAAAATTGCATCGCCATATCCTAATCATTCCTTTCTAGGTGGGTCAGCACTAATGCTTCATTGCCAACATAAGTCGATAATCCTCTGATCCCATCACACAAGATAAAAGTGTGGATGTCATCTTCCTCCTCCTTATTGCACTTATTATACACGAGGTTATTCTTCACATTGTGACAATGGAGTTCCTTGCATGTTGGAAAGGTGACCGAGTTGATTCTCTAAAGGAAATGGTTCACCTTTGGTATTTCTTTCATTTTCTTCATCTTCTGCCATATTTTGTCAAAAGGGTTGTTGGAATCCAAATGCCTAATAAGTAAACCAAATGGTAAAAATTGCATCCTTTAATATGCCCACACCTGTTCATCAAAAGGCAACTAGTTGCTCAAAGGGATGTCTACTATCACTAGAGCATTTCTAGTATTAACTACTCCACTAGATCAAAATGTCAAGAAGTGTCATAAGGGGAGATGAGATCTTTCACACACCACACACTATTATTAGGGGATGGAGGTGATGAAATCATCAAGCCATCCTCACCAGTCACTCCCTTATCCTCCCAAACTTTAATATTCTCCCCATTACCAGCTCTCCAAATTAGTTGCTTTTTAAGAATACTCTTTCCTTCCTAAATACTCCTATAAGAAAAACCTGAGATTTTGCATGGTAGATATTTTCCAAGCTTGTTGAGTTTAATATATGAGAAATTTTAATTAGAATTAATTATTAAAGGTAAAATTTTATTAGTTATGTTAGGCTAAATTTTCATTCTTAATTGAATAAACTAATGTATGTGAGTTAATTTTTTGGAATTTTCATTATGTACTACGTGATTACATGAAATTAGGAAGTTTATTAAAATTAGCGCAATTTGTGATTACGTGGAATTAGTGAGATCGCCTGAACTAGTTTTGCTCCTTAGCGTGAGAAAAAGTAGAGCTATGCAGAATCTTACATCAAACCTATATTGTTGAAGTGACTTAGACAAAAAGGGGGGTTGAATCCCCATTTCTCTCACATGGAAAAGGAACCAAAGCTTCCTGCTTCTGCTCATTTGCTTCTCCTCCACCACCAGCCCGAGCGAGAGAGAGACAGAAAGAGAGACAGAAAGACATAGAGAGAGAGAGAGGGAGAAGGACAGAAAGAGAGAGAGAGAGAGGTGGCAAAGGCCAGTGAAGCAGTGTCAGTAGCTAGCCTTGTCGTGATGGTGAGTGGGATAGGTCTCCCAGATTGTCAATTTAACGCAGAGAGTGGAAAAAGATAAGCAATAGGAGGAGAAGCAAGGGAGACGATAGACGAAGGAGATGGAGAAGGGGAGGTACAACAGCAAGTTGGGCTTAAATTCATCGGGTTCTAGTCGATTTCGGCCCTAATTTTTGGAATTAAGGTGAGTAATTCACAGTCCTAAACTATTACTAATTTTAATTTCTAAAATTCTCTTTTAGTGTGCTGAAACCCCTGAGTTGGTGTTGAATTAGAGTTTAGTTGTGAGAAAATATTGGGAATTAAAAGTGTACGAAATTGAGTTTGGAATATTGAGATGAGCCATTTTTGAGGCTGATCTTTGGTGTGATCATTAGTTATGGATGGTTGCTTGGGGTGAATTTTAGGCTGGTGCTGTTGGAGGGAGATAGGGGGTTGAATTTGGTGAGCTTTAATTCATTATGGCCCAATGTGCTATTTTGTGACGTTAAAATGTGAACTTCATGCGCTCCTTGCAGGAATTGAATTTTTGAACTAGTTAACTAAAATGCAAGGCTGTCTGTTTGTTTTTAAGTTTCACTCCAAGTGAGTTTATATTAGCTATGAGCTTGGGCAGGCTTGAATTGTTGTTAAACGTTGCTAAAACCGCTTTGGAAGGTTAATCTAAATAAGTTAATCTTTAGCACAATTGCAAAGTTTTTTCTTTGGACCCAAAAGTGGCTTGTGCTTATGTACGTGTGTCAACCTAGGTGTAAAAGAGCTTATTTACCAAAAAGCAGTGTTTTGCTTACATTGCCAAATGAAACCAAGTTTGGAAAAGACCTAAGCTACATTTAAAACTATCAAAATGAAATCAAAAGATACTTTGACTAAATATGTGTTTGAAGTGGTTTTAAATTCAATATAAACTGGACAACAGGCAAAACTGAGCCTAAACTAGGCTAAGTCTAAATAGAAATGAATTTGAACTGAACCTAAACCAAGCTAGTACGCCCTGATTCTGTCCTAATTACCTTGTTTGGTGAATGTTCCCTATGAGACTTCTACACATCGATGACGTAAAACTGCAAGTTGTTCCGCGTGTGTCTAATTATGCAAATTTTGTAATAAAATATTGTGTGTATAGTCTGTACAGATGTTTTATCAAACAACTATTTGAATGCAATAGGGTGCACACTTATAGACTTGGAAGTGGTGTATGAAGGTGTGAGTTTAAGAAGTCCCCTAACCAAAGGATTATTTGTTCATTTAATCAGGGCAACCTAAGTTGTAAAGTGATTTAAGTAGAATTCAATGTTTTGAATCAAATTTGAAAACATAAAATTGATGGAAAATGTTTGTGATTGTCCTTACCAATTCCAGTGACTGCAAGCCCTTTTGTGGACTTTCTTATGATCAAGTTACTGTGGACTAACTTATGTGACAAAGGCAAATTTCCAATGAACATTTTTTAGAAGTGCACGATATACTTTTGGCGGTCAAGGAGGTGGCACTTAACTCTTGAATTCAATTTGAATGCTAACTTTTCATATGGCCTATTTTTGATTGTTTGTGTTATCTCATGTGACTAAGTAGCATTTTATAAACCTTTTTATGATCACATTGCAGTTAGTTCCTTTTACAACTAAAACAAGATATTGGCAAAGCTGTTTCAGCGGATGTGAGCGATTCATACATTTTGAAAGTGAATTGTACTTGAGATGTTTTGCAGCTATGAGGATAGTGCCAAATATGTGGGCTCAGTTTAGGGATCATGCCTAGAAGTAAGAACCCTAATTCTTATGGAATAGACCAGAAAGCGAGAATCCTAGTTGATACTACCTCGACGAGGGTAGGAGTATGTTAACTTTAGGAGGCCCAAGGGATACAAAAAGTCATAAGTTGTAAAGCTCACTAAATGAGAGAAGTAACTTGTGAATCTAATAAAGAGACTTTGCTTGTTATGAGCTCGAATTTCACTTTTTCTAAACTATGCTTTGAATCGATAAAAGTGCGAGCACTCTTCAAAAAGGTTTCAAATCTATCTAAATGACTTCCTTTGTATGAAATAGTTTTACTTTGATTTTATTTGATTTAAAACGACGTTCAAAAGCCTTACAACCATCTTCATCACTCCAATGTTGTAAAGAAGTTAAACCAGTGACTTAAACAAGACTCGTAGAGTCTGGGTGTCATAGTAGAGTCAAAAAGACTTGCCCCTCATCTTAAACGCAACCAAGGAGCGATTAGGTGATGTTGGCCTATACATGCTTAATATGCTCCTATTAAATAAAAGTCTAGTGTGTTTGCTACTTACTGTATTATTGTAAGGATCCTCCTTATCAGGGGTGGAATTCTCCATAAGTAATCGGGCTCGTGTGCTAGGTATTTTTTATTTCTCTAGAAATCTAATTTAATTATTATTTTTTTTTTAACAGAAATTAGCAAGGTACACTTGGGCTTATAGGAACATAAGAGGTTGGGCCTTGAACCTGGCTAAGGAGCGTAACCGGATTCCCTGGGTAGGGCTAAGTCCAACCCTCCAATGATTGAGGCCCTCATAGTCTTTTCAGCCTGACCTAAAATCTGGGTGTAGGTCTGATCTAGGAACCCAGGTGGGTTCCTAGGTTAGATTAGACCCTTGATTCTGGTCTAGGAAGATTCCACAGCTTTAGTCCGAATCCATTTTCCTAAGTCTAGTAATGCAGGAAGAGGTACCGAATGAAACAATAAGGAAAAAAAAGTATTAATCTTCTAACTAATAGAGTCACCAGTGAGTTTTAGGAAAACCTACAGACCATAACATCTTTCAAAGCAGATTATACTAATAGGGACACTAAAGGGAGAAACTGACACTACTTCAAGAAGGTTTTAGAGAGGCCCCGAACAATCCCTAGTGTAGGGACCCACCTTAACTCCTTGGTTTGGAACCGAAGTTCTAGATTCGGGGGCAAAGGTACGGGGATGTGATGGAGTGCGTCCTATCACTGCCGTCATCACTGACGGCGTCTACTAATCAATACAGGAAATTAAAGTTTAATCACACTAACATACCTTCATGCGTCAAATTAGAATTATTCATGTAATCAAGGCATAGTGCCAATCAAAATAATCAAAAGGTGGAATTGTTTAAATTGTTACAGTAGGAAGGGTTGAAACTATCTTAGAAGATTACATCTTTATCGAATTGCGATCAACTAAATTTCATGAAAAATAGTAAAGAGAAAGGGAGACAGGGTTATAGAATGTGCCCCCATGATAACCCTACTTAAATCTTTTAGGAACCTCGTAAAATATGGTTTATGAAACTGATGTGATTTCCCTCTCATAGCAATATCTTTGTTTTTCAGAAAAAGGGATTGTGACTCTCTTTCCTTTTTTTATACCTATGTGTCGCTCTCAATAATTTTTCCACCCCTACCCAAGCAGGTCTGCCCCCTTTTTACTGTTGTTGAAGAGCCTATAGGAATCAAACTAGGAGAAGGAGACCTAATCCTATTTCGGTTAAGTTTCAAACTATCTTGGCAGACCAGAGCTTTAATCAATTTAATAAGGCACGGAAATCTTGTTTAGATTAAATTCTGTCTCACCTAGCCTTATGAAAGCAAGTTTCGGCCAAAGGGAAAACAGGAACCTGGGTGGGCTCTAGTTCTAGGGAACTTGATTCACGTAGAGACTTGCCCATCTAGCCATTTCATCCCACAACCTTAGCCTATGTCTATTTCTCTTTTTTAAATTTATTTTTGGGCTGTCAATCTACTAGGCCCCTAGACATTCAAATTGGGCTATTAATTTCGCCATGAGGCTTATTAAAATAGAGTGCCATTTTTAGGCATCTATAGTTAGCCCCCTAGTTTGGCCGAGGTACGGTGAAGGCCAACGTGAGTAGTCGTTTCCTGTAATTGTCTTCCTAGCTGTGATGATGTGGAATCTACATCTGACTTACGAGGTGCATTGTATCCTTGACTTGGCGGATTAGTGGACTTCCTTGTCGCTGGAGTAGCAAAGCCTTTTTATCAATCAAGCAAATTTGTCAATTCCCGTTATCAATAGAGCAGAGAACCTCTTTTCTAGTCAACCAAACTTGGGAATTTCCCATATTACTAGAATAGTGGACCTTTTTGTTAGTCGAGTAGACCTCTATATCGCTGTAGTAGCTGAACTTTTTTTCGATGAACCAAACGTGTGCATTCTGCGTATAATTGGAGTAGCAGACCTCTTTACAGGTCCAGTAAACTTTTGTATTGCTAGAGTGGTGGACCTTTTTATTGGTTAAACAAACTTGTGAACTCCCCGTATTGCTGAAGTAGTTGATCCCCTTACAGTCAAACATATTTTCATATAATTGGAGTAGCGGACCTTTTTGCTAGTCAAGCAAACTTGTGAATTTTGTGTATTGCTAGATTATTGGACCTTCTTGCCAATCAAGCATATTTTCATATTGTTAGAGTAGTGGATCTTTTTGTCGATCAAGCAAACTTGTGAATTTCGTATTGCTGGAGTGGCGGACCTCCTTGACCATCAAGCAGATTTCCGTATCGCTAGAGTAGCGGACCTTTTTGCCGATCAAGCAAACTTGTGAATTCCCCGTATCGCTGCGGTAGTAGACCTCCTTACCGGTCGAGCAGATTTTTGTATCGTTGGAGTAGAGGATCTTTTTACGGATCAAGCAGACTTGTGATTTTTCTTATTTTCTTTGTGTCGCTGGAATAGCGGATCTTTTTGCGGATCAAGAAAACTTGTGATTTTTCCTTATTTCTTCCATATTTGTTCCTGCATTACTAGACTTGGGAAAGCATTAATCCTCTTGTTGAGATAAAAAGGATGCAATGTCCTCTGTCGCTAGATCCTCTTGGACTTTGTTACTTGATAAACTAAAGTTGGGTTGATGTACTTTCTATAAGGATGCTTACGTAAGACCTTCTTTGAGGATAAAGGCCCCCCTTTGACTAAGCCTGATTGAGGTGAGGGTCAAAGTATAGATGTCTTCTACGGCAGTTGTTGACGCCGCCTTGAGAACCTTTGATGTTGATTTATTGCGAACTCGGGTTGTGTACCCTTCTTATAGGGTCACTGTGAAGGCTAATTGCACTCTTCTTCAATCCAGGGTTCCCAAGTGATTAAGGTAAACGGTGATCTAATAAATAGGCTAAAGACCTGTGCATTGCCATAGGTTCCCTTGCTAGCCTAAGTGAGACTATTTCGACGTGATAACTATGTAGACATGTGATGACCTAACCTCATATATATGTTGTCATCCTCCTTGGGAAAGCCACCCCGGTTCCTTAAATCTTGTATGGAGATTGGTCCTTTGGGACTATCTATAGTGAGCCTCCTCATCACTCTTGGGCTCGTAAGAGTAGTTCCCCGCCCGATATGGGTGCAGGCTGGAGCTTCACATCTCATTATGCTGATTACGTCTTTGGTAAAGGCAATAATGAATTCTAAGGTGATGAATATGGTTATCCTATAGAGTAAATGTGATTATTCTCATGTTAGTAAGATGCTTTTGCGAGTGCTCCCCAAAGTAGCCACTAGTTTAATGAAAAGAACGTGGTTATCTCCTTGTCAAAAAATATTTACCATGAGGGGAACCCTAACTACCTAGGAAATATATGAGAGCCCCCCGTCTTGCATAATGAGTGAGTGCTCATTTAGGAAAGTTGAGAATACAAATTGAGTATTCACTCTTGAATTTGTAGCACGGTTAAGATAAAGAGTCCTGAATTTCGGGATGAGAGTGAGATTATAGGCAATGATGATTGAGGCCTAATGGTTTGTCTAAGTCTAATTAGATAACTACAGGCAATGGAATGCTTCTTTTTCTTCTAAAAACCAAAGTTTTATATTCACTCTTCTTTTGCCTGGTCTACCTTTTCAGGCTTTTAGGTCAGCCGCTTTTTATTCCCTCTCACTCTTTTTTTTTTTTTTTTTAGAGACTAAATTATTCAATTCAAATGTTTTATTATGGAAAAGAATCTTCCCAATTGAGCCTCAAAGGGGTTCTCTATGTATCCTTTGTGGAATCAAACCAGTCGCAGTTCAAGAGTATGAGCATCTAGCTTAAAGAAGGGATGTGTCCATGAGGACTTTTTAAGGCAAGCTTCAGGGTCTTAAACAACCCTTATGAAATCTCTAAGTGTGCATGGCTAATGAAGTTATAATGTAAATTAGCAATTTCTTTCTTTTCTTATCCTTATTATTTCAATCTCTTTTTTTTTCTTTTTTTTTCTCTCTTTTTTCCTAGATGGGACCACTTAGGCCGAGCATTCTCTCTCTCTTTTTTTTTAATGTATTGGTATCACATAAGACATACTCTCACTCCCTAGTTAGGTCAGATGTGGTTACTAAAGAAATAAGCTTATTTAAAGGCTTAAAGGGGTTCAAAGTGGCACTTTATTAGGTTGAATAAAGATATTAATGCAGGTTGCCAAATGAAGCCTCGTATCCTAGGCATATCCTTTAAAGATGCATGAAGCAATATTTTTTCTATTTCAAATGATGGCTTGAAATCCTTTGTCTCTCTGTATTTTATTCCTCTTCCTCTCCTTTTGCCTAGCTCACCTTGTCGGGTTTTCAAGCTAGCCTCTCTTTTCCTTTTCTTTTTTTTTTCCCTCTTTGTTTTCGCCTAGATTCACATAGGACAGAGTATTCCATAAAAAAGAATATGAGAATATGCCACAAACTAATGAAGGTGATGATGTTCTTAATAAATCAAGGTTACATTAGACTTGGACTTAAAGTGCGAACAACTCTAAGACTCAACACATGACTATAAGTTAACCATGGTACATCACATATTCTAAATTTAAAAGAATTCAAGGCACCTTGTGTGGAGGCATTTTCAGGCTTGGATTCAACTATGCTGATTATATGAATAGATAGGCCCCACTTTTTGCTTTCACTAATAAAAGTTCGGGTTATTCCGATGAAATATTTCGACCAATTTTACGGTCGTCGGACAGTCTGACAGGTTAACAGCAGATCTTTGAAAAAAGTAGGGCTCACCGACGGAAGTTATGATAGATCCTATTTCCATCAGAAATTCCAACAGAATTTTACCGGCCCGTTAAAATTCTGATGGAAGACCGACGGAAATTTCGTCGGTCGGGGCGAATCGTTGACTACTCCACAAATCCAAAAGTTTTTGAAAATTTTTCGGGAAAAAAATACGGACCAATGAAAAGTTCTATTGGAGAATCCGTCGGAACGGTGTTCCAACGGACCGGCCGACGGAATAGAATATTCCGTCGGCCCCATTTTTAAACCCCGTAATTGCGTTCTCAGTTTCATTTTTGGCCATGGCTCCGTGACAAAAACCCCTCAAAGCGAATCGCCTCCCTAGTTCGCCGCCTTTGCTCCGGTCGCCGCTGCCACCGCCAAAGTTCGCCCCTATCGCCGCCCTGCCTCTGCCAACGATCGTCCTCAACTTCATCGCCATTTGTGGCCCATTTTCTTTGATATTTTCAATCAAGTAATTCCGTCTAAATATATAGTAGATTTAGTTATAGATTTGTAAAATTTGAGATGTGATTTTGGTAGCTATGTGTTAATTGATGGCTGTGAAAATTATGCTGTATAATTTGTGAATATTATGTTGAGGGAGATACATACCATTGATGGTTGTGAAAAATGTGAAGTATATGGTATGTTAGTAGTATGATAAATTTGAGATGTAATATGTTATTTGTTGATTTTGGTATGTGAATTTGGTTGTTTTCATGTAAATTCTTAAGTAAGGGTTAAGTATGTTTAGCAATTGTTTAGTGTTGTAAATGCTAAATTGAGGAATATATTTGTTAATTTATGGTTTATAATAACTAGATTTTATCTATGTAAAGCTTAATGTTAACAATGAAAGCATGAATGGTCATGAATTTGGTAAATTTTTATTCCGTATGTTAATTAGACCTAAAATTTGACAAATTGTTCGTTAATGTCAAAATGTTTTATGTTGTTACGTATATTAAATAATAGATTATTGTGTAAATATTTCAAGTTGTAATTTTTGTGGATGATTAATATGAAGGATATAGGTCATAAGAGAAAACATATTATGAAAGGGGAAAAAAAATTGTTATCGTTGCTATGAATGTCGTTATTGTTGGTGTGAATGTTACAAGTTTGGACTGCAATTTCAGACATTGGAACATATTTATATCCTGACTTAATTGTCATTATATGTTATTTTTGTCCATTGTACATTGAATATAGCATATGACGAAATAGTATAATGATGAGTAAATCATTAATTGAGCTACATAAGAAGTGAAATGCAATAATTATGTCCATTATTATAAATAACCAATTTTGGTATACATTTTTAATGGTGAACAATGGATAATATGGGTGGACCACTGATAAGTGCTTAATGTATACATCATTTTAAGGCTATTTTGCTTCATTTTTAGGAGAATTATGTGCTTGATATTATTTATGCGCCTATTCTCAATTTATGCTTGGGTATAGTTGTTTAATGTGTTTTGCAGAATTTTAGGCCTTTTTACCCAGCATTTGACCCTTAGTAGATGTATTTTGACCTCCTCCACGGACAGATACGTGCTACCATGCCCATGGAGCAAGAACAGAACAAAAAACCAGTTCCAGCCCAGACCACAGTCAGACCGTGGTGCTTACCATAGACCATGATGAGAGGTGAAACTGTTACCTCTTCATTTTCTTTCAACTGTGTGGCTGAAATCATCCCGATTTTCCTGTAAAAGGCCTCATTCAGGTAGCAGCAGAAGAGAGGATGCATAGCAAGCAAGAATAGCATTAGTTTATCCTTCTCAAATTTTTATTCTTTTAGTTAGATTCTTAGTTTGGTTATTGTATTGGTGAGAAACCTTGAGTGTGAGTGGTTGATCTTGAGGCAGTTTGAAGCCTTGGTTATAGGCTATTCTCAGGTAAGTCCTTCTGCTCAGATTTCGAAAAATTTTGGTTAGTTGTTTAACCCTTAATCATATGTGAGTAGTTTAATTTTTGTCTAGGGATTTAGTAGTTTATAAAAGTATTGTTGGATCATGTTTTAATTTAAAGAATTGTGCTTATCTTCATGATTGGTTTGATTTTCATTCTATCAAGTGTTATTCATGTTGTAAGTGGATTTTTGGCTAAACTTTGCTTGCACAATTGAAATAATTAAGTGAAAAACTGAAAGGTGATATTTGATTGTTGGACTGCTTGATAAGACCTGACGTAACGTCATCTCGAAAGAGAAATTTGCATGTTAGGAGGACATAGAAAGTAATCGAAGATAATTAACTTGGACTAAGACAAATTAGTTCGAAGCAACGACTTTTTCTTAGTTTAGGCAACTTTGGTTGAGTTCAAAAGAATAGGCCAAATTTTTGGATAATAGCAATTGCTCGAGATTAACTGGTTAGAGAAAAAGTACATGTTTGTTGTTTTGATCCAATCACTTATCATAACTATATGAACTCCTAGACATATTTTTCCTTGATTGATTTAAAAATTAGCGAATTAGAAGTTGTTAAATCGAACCACTTGAGTTAGAATTTTACTTAGCATATTCTGATAGACAAGACTCGATAGATTACGTTAGTCCTTGAGGAACGATATCTTTTACCTATACTACGACTACCTGTGCGCTTATGGTAGTGGTCAACCACCCAATCGGAGATGGATGTATAAAAGATTTTTACTAAGAGAAAAGGGTATAGACAAGAATTTTTAGAAGGAGTTGAATTATTTGATCAATTTACAAGAAGTCAAATGGAGTTCATAAATAATGGTCGTTATAGATGTCCTTGTGTAAACTGCCAAAACAGAGATTATAGAGAACATGATGATGTGAAATTACACTTGTACCAAAATGGTTTTATTAAAGGCTATTAGTATTGGACATCTCATGGGGAGATAGAACCTACTAAATATGATAATGTTGGAAATAGCAACGCACAAAACTTGTATGAGTACATGGTTCCAAGTGATATGCACTTTGATAACACTGAACCATTTGTGGATCATGTTGGAGCAATAGTGAACGATGTCATAGTTACTAATGAAGTTAATGTAAATGAGCAACCAAATGCACAAGCTCAGACATTCTATGATACGCTTCAAGCTGCTCAGATACCTTTATGGGATGTGTGTACTAACCAAACTGAATTGTCAAATGTCGTCAGATTGATGAGTATCAAATCTTCTTACAATATGCCTCATATGCTTCAAGCTGCTTAGAGACCTTTATGCGATGGTTGTACCAGCCAAACTGAATTGTCAAATATCGTCAGATTGATGAGTATCAAATTTGATTACAATATGCCTCAAAATTGTTTTTATGAGGTGATGCAGTTAATGCATGAGAGTTGTCCAGCAGATAGATGTGAGCTGAAAAATTACTCATAGTTGAAGAAGAAGGTTTGAAGTTTGGGTCTAGATGTGCAAATGATTGATTGTTGCCGCAGTGCTTGTATGCTTTACTTTAAGGAGGATTCCGCACTTGAAAAGTGTAAGTTTTGTGATTCACCAAGATGGAAGACAAAGAAGTTAAGCAATCATAGAAATAAACCAAAATCATATGTGAGAATGTTCTACTTCCCTTTGACACCTAGGTTACAATGCCTTTATACCTCAAGAAACACAGCTGAATACATGAGGTGCATCATAACAATAGGCGTAAGGATGGTTTTCTTTGCCACCCTTCAGACGGGGAAGTATGAAAACATTTTGATCGCAGACATTCAAATTTTGCTGCTGAGCCTTGCAATGTAAGACTTAGTTTGTGTGTGGATGGGTTTAGCCCATTCTCACAATCTGCATCACCTTATTCAATTTGGCCTGTAGTTGTGACACCTTACAACCTTCCTCCAGATATGTGCTTGACGACACCATACATGTTCTTAACATGCATTATACCTGATCCAACTAATCCGATGAACGAAATAAATGTGTACCTGTAACATTTGATTGATAAGCTGAGAACTCTATGGGATGGTGTTCAAACTTATGACATTTTAATGAAGCAGAACTTCTTGATGAGAGCTGCATTAATGTGGATAATAAATTACTTCCCGGCTCTCGAAATGTTATCCGGATGGAGCACTTATGGTGTTTTGAGTTGTCTTATTTGTATGGATAAGTTGAAGGCAACACATTTGAAACATGGGGGCAAACCATCCTGGTTTGACTGTCACCATCAATTCCTGCCAAGGCATCATGCATTTCGAAAAACCTGAACTGCATTTTCTAAGAAAAAAGTCGTAAAAGATGGTCCTCCATCCAAAAACGATGGAGAGGAACTATACCATGAGGTTCAAAATCTTCTAAAAGTAACCACTCATGGAGATTTCATAATCCTGGGTTTCATGTAAAATCTTCATAACTAGATCAAGCAAAGCATATTCTGGGAGTTACCTTATTGGAGAGACCAGTTGATACATCACAACTTGGATGTAATGCACATAGAGAAGAACTTTTGTGATAACATTGTTAACACTATCATGGATGTGCCTGGTAAAACAAAAGATGATGTGAAAGCAAGGTTGGATATGGCAGAGATGTGTGATCGTAGTGAGCTCAATGTAAAACATGGTGTTAATGGAAGAACACTAAAACCCAAGGCTTCATACACCCTTTCTTTACACAAAAGAAAGGGGGTATGTGAGTGGGCACAATAACTTAAAATGCCTAAAGCTTATTGCTCTAACATTGGGAATTGTATAGATATGGAGTTTGCAAAGTTTCAAAACATGAAGAGTCATGATTGTCATGTGTTTTTGCAGACGCTTATGCCAATAGCATTTCGTGCCCTACCAAATGATGTATTAGAACCACTTGTTGAGTTAACTGAATACTTCAGAAGTCTTTGCTCAATAGTGTTAAGGGTTGATAAGCTACAGAAATGGCAATGCAATACAAGCATTATACTCTATAAATTGGAGAGAGTTTTTCTTTCAGAATTCTTCAATGTCATGGAACACTTGCCTGTACATTTGGCAGAAGAAGTATGCCTAGGTGGTTCAGTGTAATATCGATGGATGTATCCATTCGAAATGTAAATACAAATATTAAAATTTAGTCAGTCATGTAAATGTAAATCTAGAGTCATATTGAAATACTCATAGAAGTCATTATATTTTAGGTACTTTGGGTGGCTTAAGAAAAAGATTAAAAAAAACAATCCGGAAGGGTCAATCGCCGAAGCTTACCTTGTTTTTGAGATATCGCTTTTTTCATCGTATTACTTCGGCTCTAATGTGCCTTCAATGCACATAAGATGTCGACGTAATGAGGATGACAATGATGAGCCATAAATTCAGCCCACTTTATCAGTTTTTAAAACTCGAGGTACTCCAATAGGAAGTCGTACACAGCGGTACCTAGCTGATGAAGAGTTGCACACTGCACGGCTTCACATTTTGTTGAATTGTAATGACGTTCAACCTTTATATCGAGTAAGTTACTTTTATATATAATAAAATTTACGCCTTATATCCAGTGAGTTCAACATTTACCTTTTGTTGTATTCAAACACGGTGCTAATGAATACTATATGTACAGTTTATTTAAACAACAAAAATTTATGAAATCCAACTTCAACGGACATGTAGGTGGATGCTATAATTGAGGCTGAGTTTATTTGGTGGTCCAAAAAGCAGTAAGAGCTTAAATTTACACCTTATATGATATACTTAGTTAATTCACAACAACTGATTACATTTTTTAAAATTAATATGGGTTGAAATTATATAAATCTTTAATGACGAATGCTAAACACACATATGCCATTTGGCTCAACTTGCTTTAAGAAAAGTGACATGTTGGTCTGCATTTGGAGTTAATGGATTTCTATTTCACGCATAGAAAAGGTGTGAAGGGAAAAAGAGTTGCAATTGTGGCGTTTGTGTAAAAGGGAGCAGGGAAGGTGGATTTGAG
Organism: Carnegiea gigantea; assembly: GCA_029747015.1. Classification (NCBI taxonomy): domain Eukaryota; kingdom Viridiplantae; phylum Streptophyta; class Magnoliopsida; order Caryophyllales; family Cactaceae; genus Carnegiea; species Carnegiea gigantea. The sequence continues at coordinate 17,192 of JAKOGI010002363.1, forward strand.
GATGATTATTATGAAATCCTCCAAGAGGTTATTCGTATTGAATATCATAGAGAACTACTTAAATAATGTATGTTGTTTAGGTGTGATTGGTTTGATGACACCCCTCGAGGAACATGTTGCCCTAAACTATGTTCTTTTGTAGAGGTGAATGGCAACAAAGATATAGAAAATATGACCCATTCATATTTGCTACTTGTGCAGCCTAAGTTATGTACATGAGGTACCCGAATGGAATAAGAGATAAATCCAACTAGTGGATTGTCTTACCAAACAAACGCAGACATAAAGTGAATAACGAATTCACTTTACCAGTTGCATTTCAAGAGAAACATGTGTTTCACATGACACTGGTGAATGATATGCAACTTTGTTGAATGAAGAAGAAGACATTGAAGAAGTTAATGAAGATGGCACAAATGCGAGAAGTGAAGAGGAGGAGTGGGATGATGATTATGAAGATACTAAAGACGAAATAGATGTCCACCTTGATGACTCTAATGATTATAATGAAATTGAGGTTGATGATTAGACTAGCTCCTTCCAAATTGTACAAAGTGAATTTAAGTACTTTTATATTGTATGCATGTAGATCTTGCTCAACGATGCTATCTTTATTGTTTTACTTACAATTGTCATGGTTTGATTTGGTGAAATTATTTATTTATTGTCACTTATATTATTTGATTAGTGCACTTTGTATGTATGTCCTAAAGATGTCAGGTATACAACTGGACACGGTGGTGGATGTGGTAGAAATCAGGGAAGAGGCCATAATAACCAAATTGGTCAACAAGAAGAGGCTTCTCAAGGAAGGCAAACCTACTAAGAAATCCCTTACAATGCTTTTCTTGATCCCAACAACATCCAAAACATGCAATTCATCCAAAACATACCTCAAACTTCTATGTTCCCCAATGTTGACCTGTCTTTCTCTCAGTCATAAAGATCTCCTGTCATTCAGACTCCAGTAGCACTTATGGTCAACCAATTTGGCTCCTATATCCTGGTGCACCACTTATTCCACCTAACAATGAAGAAAGGAGTCGGGATCATAGCGAAGGCGCTTCAGGCCATAGGAGCACGTCAACTAAGGTACTCATCAAGCCAGATGGTACAGAGTAAGTGGTTATACTTTTCCAATCTTGTATATTCAGAATAAAAACAATATATAATTGTTTGTTATGAACACAAATTTCTAATTGTGTGTTTTTTTATTTGCAAGCTTTTTTCCCTATGACGTGGTGTTCAAAATTACGAAGATATTTACGAGCAAATTTCCCGTGCCATGGCCATCATAGGGTAAAGTTCCTAAATCACAACGGGATTGTGGTTTGGTGAGTTCAAGGTAAGATAAACTGCCAAGTTTGCTATAACTATAAATATATTCCTAGTGAAAACATTATTTATGTTTTACTGGCTTTTATTTTACGGAAGTGTTTCTATTAGACTCCAGAGCTTGACTCCCAGATTAGGAGGAATTTTGAGGAGAAACGGGCTACTAGATTGAAAGATACATTTGGGGAGTTGAGAAAGAAAAACAAGCAGCTGCTATGGTTGTCTAACAGCACTTGGAAGTTACTTCAAGAGTATTAGGCTTTTAAAAAATTTTAAAAAATGAGCGCACAAGCGAAGAAGAACTAGAACAGTGATTAGGATGGCTTAGGTCCTTCTTTGCATACATGTGGTTCGATCTCATTTAGTGAGCAAAAGAGACATTTGGTAAGTGGTTCGTTAATTTTTACATCCCGTGCTTCTATAGGTTTTGCAATATAGGAAGAACTATTATCTATTTCAACTTATTTGTATATTGTATAGGCGAAGAAGATTAATAGGGAGTTGACTGCAATAGAACTATTTAAAGACACTTATCAACATGAGTCGGACAACACATGGGTTGATAAGAAATCTAAAAAAACATATATAAGTTACCTCTACTTTTTACGTGTTTAAAAATCTTCACAATCTCGCGATTTTGATGCTATATTCGTAACACATAATATTTTCAATCTTATTTTGTAGATGGAGCATCAATAGAAATAGAAACGAATCAGAAACTCCCAATCTTCTATAGATCCTAGCTTCAATCCATCTGAAATTCCATCTGAGCCAGAGCTATGGATGCAAGGTAATTTAAGCAAAAAGGGGCGCGTGTGTGGGCTAGATTCTAAAGGGGTGAAACTGAGGCATTTGTTTAAGTCTACAACAACATCTAGGGGTAGTAAGGAGCCTTATGTGCGAGAGACGGTCACCCAATTGAACAATGAGCTAAGTATAATGGTAGAGATAAACAGTAGAACAGAAGAGAGGAACCGTCATTTAGAAGAAAAAGTCATGATGTTGAGTGAACAACTTAGTGGGGTGCAAAACACACTAAGTGAGCTTATTAGATCTCTATAAGCATCTGGCTCTGGATCACGCCCATCCCCTTCTTCGCGCCCTCGATGGCACCATTGCTCTACTTCTTATGCTCCTCCTCTTCCTCTCAAACCGAATGCGAAGATGATGATGATAATGATGATGATGGTAATGGTAATGGTGATGGTGATGGTGATGGTGATGGTGATGGTGATGGTGATGATCATGTGTCTGATTCAGGTGGCGGGAATCTTTAGTATGATCAGCACCTAACTACAACCACTTCAACTGTTAGAACTTTGAACATTGTGTTATTTTTATGTTGCATTGTTATGTGTGGATATTACAATGGTTCGGGATTATGAAAACTTTGTAGCTGTGATGGTTGAATGAAAGTAACCACATCTGGTGGTGATCAACTACTGTGAGCACACAGATAGCCATAGTATAGATAAAAGATATCGTTCCTCAGGAACTAATTGTAACTTACTGAGTCTTGCCTATCAGAATGTGCTAAGTAAATTCTGGTTCAAGTGGATTCAATTTAACAATAGGAAATAAACTTTTCTAAATCAATAAGGGAAAAACGTCTAGGAATTCTCATAGTTGTGGAAGGAAATTGGATTAAAAATAATGAACATGTGCTTTCTTCTAATTGGTTAAATTTGATGAATTGTAATCTCTTCAAAAACTTAGTCTATTCTTTCAAAATCAACTAAATTTGCCTAAACTAAGCAAAAGTCATTCTTTCAAATTAATTTGCCTTAATTCAAGTTCAATGTTTTCAATTACTTACTAGCTCTCCTAACATACAAATCCCTCTTTTGAGATGAAATTACGTTAGGTCTAATCAAGCAGATCAACAACCAAATATCACCTTTCAGTTTTTCATTCGATTGTTTTAAGTGTGCAAACAAATGTTGCCCAAAAATCTACTCACAATAATCCAAACACTTGATAAAATAAAATCAAACCGAACATGAAAATAAGCACAATTGTATCAATTAAAACATGATCCAACAACACTTCTACAAACTACTAAATCCCTAGACTAAAAAAGCTACTCGGGCATGATAAAAGATTAACAAACTAACCGACTATTAGAGAAATTTGAGCGAGAAGGGGATTGATCGAGATGGCCTTCAACCAAGGGCTTCAGAACCACCTCAAAAACAAACTCTCACACTCAAAACTCACACCAATACAATAACTAAACTAAAAACTACAAAATTTGAGAAAGAAACTAAAGCACTAATCTATGCTACTCTATACTTTCACTTTGCTTGGAATGATCTTGGATGCTCTCTACAATTGCAGAATGTCACTGTTTATACAGAGGCTCGGTCGATCTCAGCCACATAGCTGAGAGAAAACAAAGAGGCAGCAGTTATAGGCTCACCACGGTCCATGGGGTGCACTATGGTGCAATCGTGGTCTGTGCTAGAACTAGGTTTTTGCTCATTCTTTGCTCTACAGGCATGACATAACATGGATGACCATGGGAGAGGTCAAAATACAGCCTTTGAAGGGCAAATGCTGGGTAACAAGGCTAAAAATACTGCAAAATACATCAAACAACTATACCCAAATATAAATCGAGAATAGGAGAGTAAATAATAACTTAAAGCACAATATTCTCCTACAAACGACACAAAATAGCCCTAAAATGATGTACATAATAAGCACATATCAAACTCCCTCATGCTTAAACTGGTGCTTGTCCTCAAGCAATACAAAGATTAAAAGTATACATAGCCTCCTCAGGATAGATATAAGTAATATTCAAATGGCAAAGCTTATCCAAAGATAGTCCAAAAAAATATAAAAAATTATTAACAAACAGAATAGGGAATGAAATTTTCAAAAACCTTTTCAATAGACCAAAATGTCAAACTTGAAAGCAATCTCCCTTAAATTGTCAAACCTCACTATAGTTCTGCGGCACTCAACACTCATGTATTTGAAATGTGTATATTTATGAAGGTTCTCTCAAATCTCAACCTTAGATGCAGATCTACCATAAGCTTGACAAGATTTACAAATTCGCCATCACTGAAAATGCAAACACATTAGACAAATCATGAGGATTTTAATAGGGTTGTAATGGGGCTATAGGTAAAGGTAGGAGGGAAACAAATGTTTTTGGAAATAAGGAGTTAGAAGTCAAAGACTAAGAGCCAAAGAATTCCAATGCATCGAACAACATCTTTCTTAAACCTTATCAATTCAGAATAAATCACCAATTGAATAGAGAAAGAGTTGAAAATCACAAATAACTTGCATTCTCAACAAGGCTAACAGCTTTCTTTGATTTTTTTTCAGTTCTTTTTTTTTTTCATTTCTTTTTTTCTTTTTTGAAATTTTTTCCTCTATTATGTGTTTTTTTTAAATAAGCACTTATTATTTTTTCTCTTCCAGAGGGGATAGCTAAGGGGGAAATCCATAATGAACTTTAAGTTCCAACTCTTCTCTAAATTTTGTATAATAAAACAAGGGATTAATCAATAGCTCACAACCTTGCACTAAACAACCCAATTACATTACAAGATACCATTCCAACGCCGTATCAAACTTGATGCAAAAGAATTGAACACTCCTATAGCCTTGGCTTAAAGGTAAGACAGGTATTTGGCCATGGGTTATAATAGAAGGTTCAAATCAAGAAAAACAGATACAAGCTCAAAGGGGTTAATAAGGGATACAATACAGAACCAGGGTGGCTATTTGACCGTGGGGTTTAAACAAATCAAAGAAAGAATTGCCTCAATCATATTGCCTAAATGCATATGCGAAATGTGATCTTGCATAAGAATCTAAGCAAGTTCTAGAGAAATGACGTCAAGAAAGAGTCACACATGAAAGAAATATGAGACTAATAATGATAAACAGTTTCTAAATGCTCAAAGTCTCACGGGACATCTACTAAGGTCAAAACTAGCTCACTAGTAAACACATGCCAAAATCTTGTAAAGACTCATGGGGAGAATTATTTCACATCTAACATGTGGTCAAAACATGAAATTTATTTTGGAAACTCATTCACAAACATTTTATGTACAATTCGGGCGAATCAAAGGATCAAACTAAACCAAAAAAAAAACTACCAAATCTATAGAGATCATCATCGGAGGATTTTTTTTCTTTTTTTTTTGTGTTCTGTTTTTATATGCATGCTTCCATAAATAATGCAAACTAAAATGCAAAAGAAACTAATAAAAGAAAGAAACTAAAATGCAACCTAGAAGAAAACTAAATGCATCTCTAAAACAAAACTAAAACAATCGAAAACTATAAAAACTACCACTAAAAACATACACAAAGAAAAAACATAGTAAACAGAAATAGGCATCAGATGCTAAATATAATGACTAACTCCCCCATGCTTGAATCGCACATTGCCCTTAATGTGGCACATAACAATAAAAAGGGAAGAGGAGTAGCACAAAACAAGATCAGAGAGAAGGAGGTAGAGGAGGATGGGGTGGTTGGCCATAGGAGATATGCCAATCTCGCCAGGTCTCTAGACATGCCCTATAGTCTTGGAAATATTTGGAAGCAAGCAACCCATGAAGCTCATCGTGGCGCTCTTGGACAAAGTCCCAAAGAGCAGCGCTTTCAGAAGCAACAAACTCTTGAAGGGAAACTTGTACCTCTTGAATGGACCTAAGGGTGTCTTGGAGGTCAGAATAGTTAGGTGGGGGTGGTTAAGAGGAAGAACTAGGCCTTGGTTAACTAGATCGAGGGGCTAGTTGGTGGGGTGCAGTTCGAACAACCTCCTCATCACTAGGTACCCAATAAAGATTACCTCAGTGAAGAAGGGTGGTGCGATCTACATTAGGAAGCAGCAAAGGCCGGTCCCCGGAGTAAATCTAACATAAATGACTAGCCTCAACTTTACAGAAGTTTATAATCTCAAAAGCAGCTTGATCAAGCCACTTGGACCCAGATACTCTGTCCTCAGGATTAGGCTCAATACCCAAGAATCTAGCAATAGTAGTTATTATCCCACCAATGACTATGCTACTTTTAGTGCTAACAGCAGCATTATGTAATTGCCTAGCTAAGAATGAACATGGGTTAAGCTGGTCACCATCAAGCATATAGGACAGAAAATGCAACTCAGAAAGTCTTAGGACATTCAGACTATCATCCCAGGCAAACAAAGAACAAGCTAAAATACAATGAGCTACTCTAATACATGGGTTTCTAATATGCGTACATTTTGACAAACTGGTACTGTACCTAACACTCCCCGAAAGTTCACCCTAAAAAGCATTTGGGTTGAATTTACGGGGGACTTGACAGTGCGATAAGTCCATGCTAGGGGGAAAACCGAAAATACTGTTAAAGGTACTTAAGTTCAGGTCATACTATTGTCCTTGCAAATAAAACGATAGATATCCAGCTCGACATTGAGGCCCTCTGATGACCTCGACATGGAGTATACTGAGGAAGTCTAGGGTCAGGTCCCTACATGTATGCTCTTTGATTTCTAAAAGGTTGCCCATACCACCTCTGGCAGGCAACCAATGAATATCATCTAAAATTTCCAACTGGGCTAACAAATCCTCATCATAATATCTAGTTGCTACAGTCATACATTCATTCAAGTAATTATACCTAACAACATGATCAGGATGCGTTAAACCAAGGGGGTGAGGAACATTACCTCTAGCACGTGCAACGGTTGATGTTCGGGATGTCCATTAAGGTTAGGGTAGTGCTTGAGTTGAAGAACCAACCTCCTTGGTGCCCCTTGGTCTCTTGTTTGGTGCCATTGTTGCAAACTTGAATGAAACTAAAACCAAAAGTAAGAACTAAAACCGAGAAAATTGAAGAAATTGAACAAAAATATGAAAAACAAGAGAGAGAAAAGGATGGGTATGGTGGATGAGTGAAGGTGAGATGAATTTGAAGTAAAAGAACAAGAAAGAGATGGATTTTAAGGAGAAAGATGAAAAATTGAGTGACAGGAAAGCATTTGGTGTAAAAATAATTAGAAATGATGAAGAAATGAGGGGAGATCAGTGAGATTTGGTTATAGAGTTTAGAGAGAGAAAATGGAGGTAGAAAGAGAGAGTATATTGAGAGGTTAAAGAAGATAGGGGAAAGGGAAGAGGCACCGTGGTCAAAAACCTAGACCACGGCCCATAGCAAACCGCCACGGGCTGTGGGGCTCACCACGGACCATCGTGGTGTCTGTTGGCACCTATTTTTTTGATTTTTCTGGGTTGGCACCCTAAGGCCATATTTTTGGGGTACTAAATGTGGTGCCAACATTTTATTCATATATTTTTTTCTCTTATTTTTATTTTTATTTTTATTAATTTCGCATATATAACTACAAAAATTAATAAAAATCAAAACTATAAAAAGGAAAAAGGAAAGAAAGCTTGGGTTGCCTCCCCAGAAACGCTCTTTTACAGTCAAGAGCTCGACCTTTATTCTAGGCTTGGTCCGGATCAAATGGTGTATGAACATTGGCTTTGTCCAGGACTAAAAAATCAAACTTATTAAGTTGAAGGTACTATATTAAAAGTTCTATCTGCAGGTACTTAATCTTCAGAACTTGGCGCATAATGCACTATCGACATACAAAATAAATCACTCTTGTGGCCCATCAGATGGGCTATCATCAACTCATTCAACCCTTACATCAAAATATGCATCAAAACCTTCCACAAGGGGCACAAAGAGAACAGTTTATGCAAACCTGCAGTAATCACTCATTAAAGACTCATTAGCAATAGGGGCCTGAACCTCGGGCCTGTTAGGGGCCACAAAAGCAGCAAACTCCACCTTAACATACCCTTAGTTGGGGTTCTCATAAGAAATCCAGTCAGAATCAGGAGGATCTTCACAATTCCAGACATCATCCACATCAATCTCAAGGGAAAGGGGTAATGCATCCAGTATAGATGAATGAGGAGAAACCATGTCCTCTTTCTTATGACTAAACACAGCAAAATGCCCTTCTATCTTAAAAGATACCCGACCCTCTTTTACCTCAATGCGGCAACCAGCTGTCACCAAAATGGGCCAACCTATGATAATTTGGGCATCGTCAGTTTTAGCATATCAACCATAATGAAGTCCTTCAACACCCAAATATCTCCTATATTGATTGGCACATTATCCAACTTACCTATAGGTTGTATCATAGAACCATCAGCCAATTGTAAGGAAAACGGTGCAGCTAGTAATGGTCCTACGTGCAGCTTATGAAACAAAGAGTAGGGCATTACACTGACACTTGCACCTAGATCACATAGACCTCTCTCAATTTCTACCTTTCCTACAATGCAGGGGATAGAAAAACTACCTAGGTTAGGAAGCTTAGGGGGAAAAATGGTTGGGATCTTAGCAGTGTCATTCTCTTTGAAAGTGGCAGTTTAGCCATCATTGTTTCTCTCCTTATTACCAGCCATGATCATCTCCCTACCCCCTTCCATTGGTACTTCCTCAGAGTCAGTTAAGTCATGTTCTTCCTTCATGGTAACACAGCCACAATGCTTTTAAGGGTTAGGCTCATATTTGCTGGGAAGTCTATCTGAGGGTGTAGATGAGAAACTAGCTTTTTGGGCAATCTGGGCTTCTAACATCCTATTATCGATCATAAGCATATCAACCTTGGAGGCTAATTACTTAATGTACTCATCCTGTTTTGTTGTCTCGTAAGCATATTTTCCATCATTACCACTAAATTAGACTTTTGGGGCATCTGAGAAGGGAATGGAGTCTTTGAAAACTAGGGGTTACTTTAGCCTTCATAGGGGGCATAGCCACAGTGTTTGGATTCGACATGTAAGAGAAATTCGGATGATTCTTCCAACCCGAATTATAGGTATTAGAGTAAGGGTCATTGGCCGGTCTCGGGTTAAAATTTTGAACATAATGAACTTCACTAGGGTACTGGGGAAAAGGACTCCCAACTTGACAATTCAGAGTTATATGCTCAATTGAACCACAAATTTCACAAGGGAAAGGGGCTCTAGGGTTCACAGTATTGACATTCATTTGGTCCAATCTATGAGTCGTGGCATCTACTTTCATAGAAAGTAAAGTGATTGCATCAACTTCATGCTTACCTCCAACCCACTTGGGTTGGGTTCGTTCAGTGGACCATTGGAAGTTGTTAAGTGTCATCTCCTCGATCAGATTTTAGGCTTCATCCTCAATTTTACTCATCAGAGTTCCTCTTGCCGCTGCAATAGTGGACGTTATAGATTGGATGACATCATTATAAAAAGCTTGGATTATCATCCAATGCTGAAGACCATGATGCGACATAAATGTAACAGATCTTTAAAACACTCCCAGGCTTCATAGAGCGCCTCGCCATCTATTTGCAGAAAGTTGGTGATTTGATTCCTTAGGCTTGCTATTCTACTTAGAGTGAAGAACTTGGCGAGGAATGCTCTTGTCAACTCATCCCAGGTGGTCATGCATCCAGATGGCAAAGAGTGCAATCAAGCCCTTGCTTTATCCCTCAATGAGAAAGGAAATAAGTACAGCCGAATCGCATCACTAGAGACTCCATTTAATTTCAGTGTATCTCACACTTCTAAAAAGACTAAGAGGTGCAGATTTAGGTCTTCCAAGGGAGTTTCACCGAACTGAGATTGTTGCACCATGAAAATGAGTGCCGATTTGAGCTCGAAGTTATTGGCATTGATAGCAGGGTGAGCAATGCTTGAGGCAATCCCCTGGGCTCCTAGGGTAACAAAATCACGAAGAGTGCTTCGTTGGTCACCTTCTGCCATGTTTGAATTCCTTCTTGCCTCGCGTCTTTGCTGTTTAATCCTTTGCTTTTTCCTCCTTAAGCAAAAAATTTCTTTCAATCTCTGGATCGGGTTCGTACAACATCGAACTTCGCATAAACAAGGAAAAATTTTTGCAAGCACTTTCACCAACACTACCAGCCCAATTTAAACTAACAAAAAGAAAAAAAAGAAAAAAAGAAAAAAATAAATAAAATACTTAGTTACTTTCGCAAGACTAACTCAATAGTTAACAATTTTAGTCCCCGGTAACGGCGCCAAAAACTTGATTAACTACCGCAAGCGCACGAATAGTTGTAGTATAGATAAAAGATATCGTTCCTTAGGGACTAATAGTAACTTACTGAGTCTTGCCTATCTGAATGTGCTAAGTAAAATTCTGGTTTAAGTGAATCCGATTTAATAATAGCAAATAAACTTTTCTAAAATAAGGGGAAAACGTCTAGGAATTCTCGTAGTTGTGAAAGGAAATTAGATCAAAAATAATGAGCATGTGCTGTAATAACCCAACCTTAACCCATATTTATTTGTCTGAATCATATTTATTTATTTAATTAATCATGTTTATCCATTTTGGTTAATCATATTTATTGATTTAATCACTTATGGTTATTGGTTTTACCAAATCATGTTTATTAATTCAATTATACTCAATTTATATATTTTTCAAATTACCTTATGTCATTTAAATTATTCGCTTTCATTTATCGTATTTAATCATCCTGGTTGGGGGATATTTCATTTGGGTCACACTTTGCAATTCAAGTTTCATTGATTATTAATTCAAGTTTCGTTGATTGATTAAATTTAAGGTGAATCAATAGTCAGCCTCAATAATTATGCTTGAGCGTTAAATTATATTCTATAACGTCATAAAATTTTAAGTTTTAACTACGCAAAAACCTGGGCCCGAATTCATTTAGTTCGGCCCCATTCATCGGGCCTAAATTATGGCCTAATTCCATTTGGCCCAAATTTTCGCCCGAAAATTTTGGTGCAATTAAACTAAGGTAATTACTATCATTTTTACCTAACTTTAATTAGCAAAAAGATATTTTGAAGACTTAAAAATTAGCCAAGTATTTGCCAAGTACTTATCTGCAAGCAAAGCAATCTCAACCAAGTAAACACGCACACACGCATCTTCCTCTTTTCTCTCTCAACCTCATGGCCAACCCCTCCCCCTCTTGCTACTGTTTGCTACTGTTCCAGCCACTAGATGGCCACCAGCTGGCCACCTAGTGCCACCCTAGTCCCTCACCAACCATCCCCCACACCTTACACTACATACATCTCTTGTTTTTTAAGCATCAAAGTGAGTAAACCCTAACTTGATCTTGATGTATTTTTGGTTTTATGATTGTTTTAGTTATGATTCATGCTCTTGAGATTAAAATAAATGTTATCATGTAAATTTTATTGATTTTGTGGATATTGATTATGGTGGGGTTGAGCTCGAAGCATGTTAGAGTTTGGGTTTTGTCATAATCATGTTAGCTTAAGTCAAGTGATGAATTTGCATTGTTTTGTAGACGATTTTATAATCTTTAGTCTTATTGATGATTATCATGATGTTTGTGGTGATTTGAAATGATTTCAAGTGAGGATTTATGTGAAAAAAAAGAGGAGAAAGCAAAAACAGTAAGGCCTAAAAATGGTAGAAAATAGGGGTAATTTTGAGATTAAACTGGAAATGATTAGCGCACTGAAAACTTATGATTTTTTGTAGGTAGCTAGCTCAGTGTGTTACCCTTTAAATGCCTTTTAAATTACCTTAATCTTAGTTTTGTGGATAATGTTATGGTCGTTTTACGTGGACTACATAGGTCAAACTAAAACTAGCATGCTTATGTTCTAGCCCCATTTTGAGAATCCTATGGTGGGCATAATGCTTGGTGTTCGAAATGAAAGTTTTTCATTACTTCCTAATCTTTCCATATTTTGGTTTTATGTCTCCATTTGAGGTCAAGGGTGAAAGTTATGAATTTTTGAAATGAACTGACCTGCTTTGATGCAAATTAGGCTATTATCGCAATTTCTATGCAGCGTATACTTGGAGGAAAATTCTAAAAGTTTTCTTGTAGATTGTCCATATTATTTTCGAATTTCCTATAAAATTTCATGAATTTTGGTTGAGTATTTTGCGTTTGCTGATTTTTGGAAGCATTTTGAGTAATTGTGTAAAGAGCAACAATAATGATTGAGTGAGATTGATAATGCACTTATTTTAGGCATTTTGGGCCAAGCAAGGTCATTTAATATGGAAATGAATATTCATGAACTTTCATGGAGCTTTTAGCTTGATTAATGAGAAAGAAGAAGACAAGTGTACAATTTGGGAGCTCGTTTATGAGCTTTGAATCAATTATGGATTTTACAAAGAAAATACCAAGTTAAGTGAGCTTAATAGCTTCTATTGAGTTTAATGACTCATTTGGGGTGAAACACTATATATAATGCATTTATGAATGAAATATGGGAAGTGGGGAGAGTTGTGACTCAGAAACCATGTTTATCAGATCAAGTTATTGCAATTTATGCTATTTTGAACCAAAATATATCTCTCTTCGCCTCAAACCTCTATTACTTACTCAATTTAAATGTATCAAATGTATTTATCAAGCCAATCTAGTGTACTCATTGTTATCTTGAACTAAGTTATACATCAACGAGTCTTAAACTTGTATCAGCAACCTATCTCAGAAAAGGCCAAAACCACTCTTCTACTTATCACCGTCAAGACCTTTTCCTTTGTAATCTCATTTATCTCATGTGGTCTATTTTACTTTCATTTACTCTATGTGGAATTTAATTAGTTTCATTAATTCAATTTTGAAGTTATATTGAAATACCCAAACTATGTATACCATTTAATTGCTCAATTTCTATTACACATACTTACTCAATTATGTGAGTAAGGATTATTTACTGACTACATATACCTACAATGACATTTATGAAACAGAATCGAGGCCTAGTTATCGCTTTCTGTTATGTATAAGTGTTCTCAAGTCAGAATATATTTATTAAGTCAGATGACGTTTATAAAACAGCTGAATTTTACCAAGTCAGATGGCATTTTTAAAGACTCAATGTACGTCCATTGCCTGTATCTTTAGAAAGCAAAACACGTTTATCAAGTTACAACTCTTAATGAGTTTATCAGTGAATCAGTTTATATAGTGATTTGCTATTTAACTTGTGACCCCATCGGTTATCAATATCATCTCTAGGGCATCAGCCAATCATTTGCTCGCGCGGCTTCAGGCCAACTCTTCATCGGATTAGCAGGTGTACACGTATGTATAGATCATATCATTGCAAGGGGTTTACATCCAGATAATAATGAGCAATTCAGTTCTATATTGCTTCCATTTTCATTGTTATTACGAACTAAATGAATTGCAAAGGCAGGTACCCATCAACAGTATTTTTATGCTCATTTTACAATACAGGGATGCATGTACTGAGTTTTAGCTCACATTTTTAAATTGTTTTCATGTTTTTCATTTCACGTGATGAAGTATCACATGTTTCTTCATTTAGCAAGCCCTCTTGGAAGTCATCAGATGCTCACTGTGGATTCAGCATAGCATAAATATTAGGATCGACCTCAGGGTCAAGTTGGGTCTATATTCAATATACTTGCATAGTGTAGAGTACGAGTTAGATTTTATTGGATCGACCTCGGGGTCAAGTTGGGTCAAGTCAATTGTATTGAAGTTGAACTATTATGGACTTTGGTCTTGGAGTGTTTCACTTTAATAGATATTGTGATTATGAACATGAGTCGTAAGATTGAATGGTTTCAGTGAGCCTTATCCTTATCAGGATGGCAGTAGCACCTTTTACCATTAAGTCTTCTGCTGTAGTTTTCATAAATCATGTCATCAGCGTTTTGGGGGTGTTACAGATTTGGCATCAGAGTTAAGGTTTTAAGGGCCAATATGAGCTATCAAGTGTTTATGAGTCAGCTATCAAGGTGTGTATGAGTTATGTTGGACTAGCTAAATGAGCTATTGACTATAAGTTCATATGTATGGGCGTATATGGAGGAACCATTACCATTTGGATGACTCAATCATTTGGTAATATCCTGAGATTCGAGCATTAGTGAAGTGAAGTGTGGAACCATTTGGGTCACCTGTTAGTAAATATACCTTCATTGATCTGGGAGTTGTATTGTATGTTTCATTTCTTTTATTTGTTTAAATTTTGCAATCATGCACTTCGGGTGTGAGCCTTTGAGTTATAAACTCCGGTGCATGGCCGTTGAGCTATTGAAGTGTTTATCTACATTTTAGGTATCTATTGTAAGGCTTTAAGCCCAGATTTTAGCCAGTTTTTAGGCAGAACTCTGTCCGTTTTGCTCTAGAATTTGAGAGTTTCATTGAGGTTTATTAACATACATGATATTGATTACAGTGATGTTTAAAACCTGTTGCGGGAATGCCATTTGCGACTTGGTATATCTTTAGGTTGAATCAGTATGAGATGGAATTACTGTAGGGAATCCTGTGACGGTAGTTCAGTAGCTTGCGGTGTGCTACTTGGCACTATATGGGTGGTACGAGTAAGATTAAGCTATCATTCTTGACATTAGGACCTTACATCAGCAATCCTCCCATTACTTCCTGTCATTAACTTGTTTCTGCGCTAGTTACCTTGAATTGTTCAGAGGCATCATTTCTTTGCCATGAACACTCTCTTAATTTGTAATGGACTAGTTATGAAAAATCTCATATGTGGTCTGTGGAGAGTTCTTTAAACACATCTGAGCAACCTTTCTTATAAGCAATTTAAACCCATACAATCATAATCGTTTAATTGTTTGTTTTCATAATGGAGCCTATAATGACCCCCAGTATGCGTTACTGTGTGATCTGCAGTTCTTCCTAAGCATATTTGATCCATTCTACTTACAGTTCAGTCATCACTACGTTCATAATTGTATATCACCTACTTTAACTCCTTGCTTCTATTCGACCACTATTCATTTATTGCTTACAAAGCCTTTGGTTGCTTCAGACCCAGTTATTGATTGCCTTTTCAGTAATTAAATGGATCCATATTGTTTATGTTTCTATAGGCACCGTAATGTCATGTTGGCATAATACTCTATGGCCATGACTGCATGTCATTGCCCAAGTAATTTTAGAAATTCTTTCCTTACTAGTACAGCCTATCTTATTAATGATAAACAATGATTTGTGCTATTTTCATTTGCCAGCAGTTTCGGAGTTTATATGCCTATCCAAGACTTCCATTTACTATAAAATGTGTTATTAATGGATGCCATCATGTTCAGCTATAAGATTGACTCCTTCATCTTGACGTATTGGCCTTTCAAACACCAGATAAATAAAATTTCTCTTCTGGTGGTGTTGACCCTCATCTTCATCAATTTACTCACATATAGGTACCATATAACTTTTCAAATGCCTCTTTGGCAATCTGTTAGATTTCTTCACCTTTAGTACTTAATATTCTCTGTCAATTTCATAACATCGTTCATTTACTTTTCTATCATGACCATCATGAATAAACTGCATGTCTTGTATATGTAGGTCATTTATATGCTTTACCTCTTTCATTGCGAATCTTTGTCCTTTCATTCATTCAGTGTACATGTCGGTCCTTTATAACCAATAAAGAAATATCTTTACAATAGTTCATGGTATGGTTACATCTCTTTACATTTTAGATTGGCCCCTGTCATTTTAATTTACTGAGGCCAGTAGGCATTTAAATGTATTATATTTTAGAAATATGCCTCTATTGGTATTGCTGGAACCATTTTCATTGGGCATTCGATCTAGTTTGATTGGCAGACCTTGTTATCATTATAGGGATGAACTGATTGTGTAATTATAGAAGATGACTTGTAAAGATCTTAAGGTTAGCTTGAGAAATAAGGAAAGACTAGACATGTGTTTCTATGGATCGAGGGAAGAAAACTCTATTTCCATCCTAATTACACTGTGCAATCAAATGAGTTATTGTGTCAGTAATGCATTGAATATTAGTGATATGCTAACTACACTCAGTATATACATATCCATAATTACAGTTTGTGAATCTAGAGATGTTTTATCTGAGGATTTTCAGGGCTGTTTTCCCCTAAGAAACATTGATTTTCAGATCAACCTAGTTCTAGGCGCTCAATCCATTTTCAAAGCCCTTATCATATGAACCCCAGCAAAGTTCAAGGAACTAAAGATTTAGTAAGATGCATTGCTATAGAAGGGAGCTATTTGACCAAGTGTGTCACCATTGGAAACCCTAGTGTTATATGTGTGAAAAAGGAAGGCAGAACCTTATGGTTGTGTACTGTGTACAGAGAGCTGAATAAGATTGCTATTAAAAACAAGTGCCCTATACCTTGAATAAATGATTTATAGGATTAACTGCCAACAACAAAAGTCTTTTCCAGGAATGATTTGAGGTCCGGATATCATTCCTAAACCATGCAACCACCGTTTATCTTTTGCAAGAATGCCCTTTTATAGTAATTATTGAAATTGTTTGCTTGTCTCGTTTTCAAAATTTGATACTATTCAACATTGTTTAATCTCCCTTGCATTTCAACCTGATATTTCCTATTAGTGTGATTTTCCATGTCTTTGTAAACCTATTGTTAAATGTGCAATACATTTTTGTTCAACCTTATATAGTTGTCAACATTCCAGTGCTCTCGACCTTCACCATCTTTATTTCATAATCATGACTTGTAGTTCATCCCGCTGAGAGACGATTCACACATCTACCTTACACTCATTTATTGCTAATGATGGGCTTGTATAACTTGTTCTAAATTCATAATCTAATTCAACTCTTATTAGTGTGGGTGATTGCGATTGTCATAATCCCCTTACTCTCTTTACTTTGAACTTTAACTCCCACACATATATCTTATATTCTGATAAATAAACTTCCGCATTCTCTATTTAATCTTATTATTGTACTTGAATTGGCTTCATATGAGTGAAGGCATGTTCTTATCGTAGCTTGCTCAATCTATTTATCTATCTATTGGCACTTTGCTCGTTCAATCCATTTATCTATCCATTACACTTTGCTTATCCAATCTATTTGTCTATCTATTGCACTTTGCTTATCCAATCTATCTATCTATTTATTGCATATTGCTTGTCCCATCTATCTATTGCACTTATCTTGTTGCTTGTGGCTATAAAGTCACATCGTTAAAGCGTAGTCGCTTGTCATCTTGTTTTCAATTCATCAATTAAACCCGACTATAACCATGTTATCTTTCTCCTTGGTTGATTATTTATTGGACCCTTTATGATCAATATTTATAAACCACAATTCTTGTAGCATTATATTTCAGAATTCATGATACACTTATGGTTATCTTTATTCTAACCACCCCATGTTAATCCCTCCTTTATGAATCTTTTCTAGTCTTATTATTTATTTCTATTGTTTCTAATGACTCACTTGACTACCAATTCCATCATTTTCATCTCTGACCATGTTTATTCTAGCATTTAATTCGGACTTAGAGCAGATCTTAGACTAGTCTGATGAGGGAAGATCATGTGATGCATTAAGAATGTCAGATAAGGACATTTTGATAAGGGCATCATCTCAAGCAATGTCTAGCGATATTAGAGTAAGCTAGAAGAAGCATCAAGAATAATGAAATAATTCAACTACATGCTAAGGTGACACATGGACTACATAAGAGTCATATGGTCATTTTGACCAAATAAGGAGACAATCAAAGTTCAGATGAGATATGAAGTATTCCAAAGGGCTTATTTAGTCAACGGTGTCAGGAGACTAGATATCAGAGACAATTGAGTTCTCGTTACATTAGACTTTATGAGTCAGTATCGGAATACTTATTAGGAAATGCAATGGTTTCCATATTTATTAGTTGTCAAGATAGAGAACCAGTAGAGTAGAGTACCTCCTTTGCAGTAACAAGTTTTTCTTTTGAAGAGAACATCAATTTTTGAACCAAAGTAATCGAGCTAGTAAAGTCGCTGAGGATCTAGATACTCGACTGTAGGATTAAGCAGCTATGCACTTTGGACTAATCATACCTTTTGGGAGGAAAGCAGTGAAAACCAACTATCCATACTAGAGGTGGCATTACATGCATGATCAAAATAATAAGTTTCGAGGACGAAACTTTTTAAGGGAGGAAGGCTGTAATAACCCAACCCTAACCCATATTTATTTGTTTAAATCATATTTATTTATTTAATTAATCATGCTTATTGATTTTGATTAATCATATTTATTGATTTAATCACTCATGGTTATTGGTTTAACCAAATCATGTTCATTAATTCAATTACATTCAATTTATATATTTACCGAATTACCTTATGACATTTAAATTTTTTGCTTTCATTTATTGTATTTAATCATCCCGGTTGGGAGATATTTCATTTGGGTCCTACTTTACAATTTAAGTTTCATTGATTGTTAATTCAAATTTCATTGATTGTTAATTCAAGTTTTGTTGATTGATTAAATTTTAGGTCAATCGATAGTAAGTCTCGATAATTATGATTGAGTGTTAAATTATTTTTCATAACGTCACAAAATTTTGAGTTTTAGCTACGGAATAACTTGGGCTCGAATTCATTTATTTTGGCCAAATTCATTGGGCCCAAATTATGGCCCAATTCCATTGGGCCCAAATTTTCGCCCGAAAATCTTGGTGCAATTAAATTAAGTTAATTCACCCCTTGAGGTACGACCCTTCCCCAAATTCTGCGTGAACGCGGGGTGCTTGTGCACCGCGCTGCCCTCTTTTACTATCATTTATGCCTAACTTTAATTAGTAAAATGATATTTTTGAAGGCCTAAAAATCAGCCAAGTATTTGTCAAGTACTTATCTCAAGCAAAGCAATCTCAACCAAGCAAACACACACACCCATCTTCCTCTTTTCTCTCTCAACCTCATGGCTAGCCCCTCCCCCCTTTGCTGCTGTTTGCTGCTGTTCTGGCCACCAGACGGCCACCAACTAGCCACCCAGTGCCGCCCTAGTTCCCTACCAGCCATCCCCCACACCTCACACCACATACATCTCTTGTTTTTCAAGCATCAAATGGGTAAACCCTAACTTGATCTTGATGTATTTTTGGTTTTGTGATTGTTTTAGTTATGATTGATGCTCTTGAGATTAAAGTAAATTTTATCATGCAAATTTTGTTGATTTTGGGGATATTGATCGGGTGGGGTTGAGCTCGAAGCATGTTAGGGTTTCGGTTTTGTCATGATCATGTTTGCTTAAGTCAAGTGATGGATTTGTATTGTTTTGTATATGATTTTATAATCCTTAGTCTTATTGATAATTATGATGATGTTTGTGGTGATTTGGAATGATTTCAAGTGAGGACTTATGTGAAAAAAAGAGGAGAAAGCAAAAACAGTGAGGGCTAGAAATGACAGAAAATAGGGGTGACTTTGAGATTAAACTGGTAATGATTAGCCTATTGAAAACTTATGATTTTTTGTTTAGATAGCTCAGTGTGTTAGCTTTTAAATTCCTTTTGAATCGCCCTAATCTGAGTTCTGTGGATAAAGTTATGATCATTTTACGAGGACTGCGCAGGTTAGACCAAAACTGGCATGCTTATGTACTAGCCTCATTTTGGGAATCCTAGGGTAGGTATCAAGCTTGGTGTTCCAAATGAAATTTTTTCATTACTTCTTAGTCTTTCCATATTTTTGTTTTATGTCCCCATTTGACATTAAGGGGGAAAGTAATGAATTTTTGAAGTGAACTGACCTGCTTTGATGCAAATTAGGCTATTATTGCAATTTCTATGCAGCGTATACTTGGAGAAAAATTCTGAAAGTTTTCTTGTAGATTGTCCATACTATTTTCGAATTTCCTATAAGATTTCATGAATTTTGGTTGAGTATTTTGCGTTTGCTGATTTTTGAAAGCATTTTGAGTAATTGTGTAAAGAACAACAATAAAGATTGAGTGAGATTGATAATGCACTCATTTTAGGCATTTTGGGCCAAGCAAGGTCATTTAATGAGGAAATGAATATTCATGGACTTTCATGGAGTTTTTAGCTTGATTAATGAGAAAGAAGAAGACAAATATACAATTTGGGAGCTTGCTTATGAGCTTTGAATCAATTATGAATTTTACAAAGAAAATACCAAGTTTAGTAAGCTTAATGGCTTATATTGAGTTGAATGACTCATTTAGGGTGAAATTCCACATATAATGGATTTATGAATGAAATATGCGAAGTGGGGAGAGTTGTGACTCAGAAATCATATTTATCATACTAAGTTATTAAAGTTTATGCTATTTTAAACCAAGATATATCCCTCTTGGCCTAAAATCTCTATTACTTACTCAATTCAGAATGTATCAAATATATTTATCAAGCTAATCTAGTGTATTCGCTGTTATCTTGAACCAAGCTATACATCAACGAGTCTTAAACCTGTATCAGTAACTTATCTCAAAAAAGGCCAAAACCACTCTTCCCCTTATCACCATCGAGGCCTTTTCCTTTATAATCTCATTTATCTCATTGTGGTTTATTTTATTTTCATTTACTTTATGTCGGATTTAATTACTTTCACTAATTCAGTTTTGACGTTATATGGAAATACCCAAGTTATGTATACCATTTAATTACTCAATTTCTATTACACATACTCAATTATGTGAGTAAGGATCATTTACTGACTACACATACCTACAATAACATTTATAAAATAGAATCGAGGCCTAGTTATCATTCTCCGTTATGCATAAGTTTTATCAAGTCGGAACATATTTATCAAGTCAGAAGACATTTATGAAACGGCTGACTTTTATCAAGTCAGATGACATTTTTAAAGACTCAATGTATGTTCATTGCCTATATCTTCAGAAAGCAGAACATGTTTCTTAAGTTACAACTCTTAATAAATTTATCAGTGAATCAGTTTGTACAGTAATTTGCCATTTAACTTGTGACCCCACTAGTTATCATCTATAGGGCATCAGCCCATCATTTATCCACGCTACTTCAGGCCAACTCTTAATCGGATTGGCAAGTGTACACCTATTTATAGATCATATCATTACAAGGGGTTCACATCCAGATAATAATGAGCAATTTAGTTTCATATTACTTCCATTTTCATTGTTATTGCGAACTAAATGAATTGCAGTGACGGATACCTATCAACAGTGTTTCTACGCTCATTTTACAATACAGAAATGCATGTACTGAGTTTTGGCTCACATTTTCGAATTGTTTTCATGTTTTCCATTTTAGGTGATGAGGTATCACATGTTTCCCCATTTAGCAAGCCCTCTTGGAAGTCATCAGATGCTCACAATGGATTCATCATGCCATGAATGTTAGGATCGATCTCAGGGTCCAGTTCGGTCTATATTCAATATACTTTGTGTAGTGTGGAGTGCGAGTTAGATTGTATTGGATTGACCTCGGGGTTAAGTTGGGTCAAGTCGATGGCATTGAAGTTGAACTGTTATAGACTTTGATCTTGGAGTGTTTCAGTTTAATAGATATTGTGATTTTGAACATGAGTCGCAAGATTAAATGATTTCAGTGACCTTTGTCCTTATGAGGACGGTGATAGCGCTTTCTATTATTAAGTCTTCTGCTGCAGTTTTTATAAATCATATCATTAGCATTTTAGGGGCGTTATATGTGCTTTCTTTTAATTTGTTAAATTCAAGGAATTGTAATCTCTTCAAAAACTCAGTCTATTCTTTCAAAATCAACTAAATTTTTCTAAACAAAGCAAAAGTTGTTCTTTCAAACAAATTTACCTTAATTCAAGTTTGATGTTTTTAACTACTTACTAGCCCTCCTAACATACAAATCTCTCTTTTGAGACGAAGTTATGTTAGGTCTAATCAAGAAGTACAACAACCAAATGTCACTTTTCAGTTTTTCATTCGATTATTTCAAGTGTGCAAGTAAATTTTGGCCAAAAATCCACTCACAACAATCCAAACATTTGACAGAATGAAATCAAACCATTCATGAACATAAGACTCACACTAATACAATAACTAAACTAAAAACTATAAAATTTGAGAAAGAAACCAAAGCGCTAATCTATGCTATTCTATCCTTTTGCTTTACTTTGAATGATCTTGGATGCTCTCTACTACTGCAGAACGTCACTTTTTATAGAGAGGCTTGGTCAATCTCAGCCACAGAGTCAAAGGAAAACGAAGAAGCAGCAGTTACAGACTCACCATGATCCATGGCGTGCACCACAGCCTGACCGTGGTCTGTGCTGGAATTGGGTTTTTGCTCATTTTTGCTCTATGGGTGTGGCATAACACGGATGACCGTGGGGAAGGTCAAAATACAGCCATTGAAGGAAAATGCTGGGTGATAAGGCTAAAAATCTTGCAAAACATATCAAACAACTACACCCAAGCATAAATCGAGAATAGGAGAGTAAATAAGAACTTAAAGCACAATATTCTCCCAAAAACGACACAAAATAGCCCTAAAAGGATATACATACTAAGCACTTATCAGGTGGTTACGTTGTGAACTAGATAGCTAGAATTTGATCTTAGTGTAATTGTGTACAATGAAACATTTGCGATGGTTAAACGAAAGCATCCATGCGTGGTGGTTACGTTGTTGTCATATATGTACCATGTGTGGTGGTTGTAAATGTTACACTTGCAGGTTTCATTAAAATTTGTAATTTAGCTATTGAAGTTTCAAAATTTTATGCATAAAAGGGTGTGGGAAATTCCGACGGATTTCGATAGAGGCCGTTGGAAATTTCGAAGGAAATTCGGTGGAATTCGATGGAATCCGACGGATTCCAATGGAATTCGCAAAAAAATCATTTTTAAAATTTTTTTTCCCGGCTTTTTTTGCATCCGACGGATATGTCCATTGGCTGCCTCATTTCCGTCGAAGAGGTGGTCTGACGGACTTGCGCATTCCATCGGGGCAGCTCCGACGAAACATCTCATTCTGTTGGAACGCCTTGCCGACCGGGGTTATTTCGACTGATGCTATCAGTTGGAATATCAGTCGGAAAATTCTCTTTCCGACGGACAATGTTACTTTTTCCGCAAAAAAAAAAAAAAACCTAATTTTTAGTAGTGCTTGGTAGTCTAAAATGGCTAGAATGTCATCATGCAAGTCAAGCAAGTTGTTGCCTTCAATGAGTTGTTCCAATAGGGATGTCTTTGGTGTCACTATCTAGAGCACCTGTGGAACCATTTTCTTTCTTGTCCATATTCTGATAGTAGCCCTTCTAGTTGTTGCTAGTATTGGCTGGTGCCTTCGTAGCTAATTCTTCCTCTAATAGCATTCCAACGTTCCGTAATGCAGTGAAGTTTTCAACGACGTGAACCGCAGGTGCTATTTTTACGTAGGATAGAGGTTCCTGATGAGCAACCGTTCTTGATCAACCTCTGAAAGCCAATTAGCCATATGAGTGGCTTTTGCCCCCCATCAAGCAAAGAAGTTAGAAAAGCTTTCCTTTTCCTCCTGCTTAGTTAACTCTAGGTCTCTGAATGCAATTGGTAGGTCAACATTGTATGACTACTAACATAGAAATTATTTATGAAGATTTTTCCAATTTGTGACTTTTGTGGGTCTATGGTATTATACCACCTCATCACATCCTTGTTAAACGTCCAAGAAGATATGATGTGGAAGATGTCTTTGTCCATTCCTTTTACTGTCATTGCACTTAAAAAATTCCTCACATGATAGTGAGGACTTTCAATTCCATGGAACTTGATGTCTAGCATAGTGAACTTAGGAGGCAACTTCCGTTTCGGGATGGTGGTGAATTCGGCATAATCACTAAAGCAATTATTAAACGTAGAGGATTCTTTCATTAATTATTCTATATAATCCGCTCGTGAATCCATAGGAGTGTTTTTTTCCCTCCTTTGCTTCCTTTTTTTATAATTTCTAGATTTTCTCCCTTATCTTTCCCTTCTTCCTCATCATTAGCTCCTTTTCCACGAGGTTCTTTGTAATGGTTCTCGAGTGCAATAGCCATTCTTTATATCCTCTTGTCACTTTCATCTATTCTAACCTATATATTGTCTAGCATATTCAGGATTTTGAGCTACCTCATTACTACTCCTAGCCATTAGAATCAGTGTTGTGTTAGACTTGGACTTTCTTCTTGACCTAGTAGGTGGAGTTTCCTTTGATTGCTCTTGTGATAGAAGTCACCCAATCTGTGGACTTCGTTTGTTCACGTTTTTGCCTACCGTATCCTGGTTGACAACATAGACTGCTGAGGACTACCTCGTATGAGAGCTTTTTATTACTAACCCTACATGAACCACGCTAACTTATGGATCTAACTCTAAGACTAAGAGCCCATAATTTAATTTTATGCTATGATGCAGATCCTAAATGGACAGAGGCCTATCCTGACTACCTAATTGGATCCCAGTCGGGTTCTAACCAGACGTGAATTTTACCTCTTTTTTATTCTAACTCTCAGCTGGACTATATGCATGTAAATTGACAAACTCTGTAACTATACCCTAATGGATCCTAGCCAGGTTCTAGGCTTGACACAGACTCTATTATGCTCCAAACACAGACTACCAACTCTTCTTTTTTTTTTTTTTTTGATAATATTGGCAGGATTGTCTTTCTTTTTTTTTGGCCAAAACTGGTTCTTTTAAACTGGAGTTAGAACCTCTCAGATTCTATATCAAGAGTCTATTCACCAAGAAACCATTTTGGTTCCTAATTCGGTTCTTAGCGTTCTTTTTTTTTAATAACCAAAATTGGTACTCTAAATTGAAGTTAGAAGCTTTCAGATTCTATATCAAGATTCCTGTTAAGACTCAATTGGTCCAGAAAATGCTTTGGTTCCTAATCTAATTCCTATACTCAGTTTTTTATAGTATGGGCTTTTTTGAGACTCATAGCATGAATGCATAGTCATTCGGGTTAAAGAAGTTAAATCATACAAGGTCACATTGTAATCCAAATCATACACCTGAGTTCCAACCTAAACAAGAGTTCTATATTGCATGGGTTTCAGGTCAGGTTTAGAATAGTCCTCTTATGACCAATGACTTGAATGTTTTGGATGCTTCCTCAAGTTATAGGGATGGAGAAAGTATGTCATGAGTGGGTGAAGCAACTACCTATTCAGTTGGAAATCTGAATGGAACCACCATGTGCCCAACTGTTTTTCCAAGGGGTAGAAGTAGGGTTTTGCCAAGAGGCACTGTTGATCCCCAATAGGTAGCGTCTTATAATGCAAGAAAGGCTAATGCAAGTACAATTAAGATAATTTCTGTATTGAAGTTCAAATTTCACCCTCTTAAAAAAACATTCCTAGTAGTGTCGCCACTATAAGGATCCACCTCATCTGGGGTGCAATCCACCCATGATTGGCCGAGCTCGTATCCTAAGTACTTTTTATTTTTTAGAAAATCTGTTTTAATTTTTTTTACAGAAATTAGCAAGGCATACCTACGCCTACAGGAACACAAGAGATTGGGCCTTGGATCTTGCTTAGGAACCAGTCGGATTCTCTGGGCAGGGCCAGCTCCTTTCCTCCCGTAATTCGGGCTCCGGTAGTCTTTTTAGCCTGACCCAGATTTTGGGTGTACGTCTGATCCAAGAACTCGAGGGTCAGGTTAGACCTTTGATTCTGATCCGGGTGGATTCCATAACCTTGGTCTCAATCCATTTTCCTAAATATAGCAATGCAGGAAGAGGTACCTAATGAAACAGTAAGGAAAGAGAAGTATTAATCTTCTAACTAATAGAGTCACCAGTGAGTTTTGGGAAAACTTTCAAACCATAGCACCTTTCGAAGCAGATTATACCAGTAGGGATACCAAAGGGACAAACCGAAGCTACTTCAAAAGGGCCTTGGGAAGGGCTCGAAGAACCCCTAGAGTGGGGACCATCCTAGCTCCTTGGTTGGGAACCAAGGTTCTAGATTCGGGGGCGAAGGTACGTTGATGTAATAGAGTAAATCCCATCACCACTCATCATCACTGACGGCTTCTACAAATCAATGCAGGAAATTAAAGCTTAAATATACCAAAATATATTCATGTGACAAATTAAAATCATTCATGTAATCAAGGCATAGTGTCAATCAAACTAATCAAAAGGTAAAATTGTTCAAATTGTTATAACGGGCAGGATGAAACTATCTTAGAAGATTACATCTTTGCCAAATTGCAATCAACTAAATTTCATGAAAAATAGTAATCAGAAAAGGATAAAATGTTATAGAATGTGCCCTTAGATAACCCTACCTGAATGTTTTAGGAACCCAACAGAAGACAGTTTATGAAACCAATGTGATTTCCCTCTCCTAACACTATCTCTCTCTTTTAGAAAAAGGGATTATGACTCCCTCTTTTTTCCTAGCTCTATACTACTCTCAATAATTTTTCCACCCTCTCACCCAAGGGGGTCAGCCCCCTTTTTATGGCTATTGAAGAGGCTATGTAAATCAGACTAGGAGAAGGAGACCTAATTCTATTTCGTTTTAAGTTTCAGATTGTCTTGGTAGACTAGAAGTCTAATCAGTTTAATTAGGCACGGAAATCTAGTTTGCATTAAATTTTGTTTGACTTAGCCTTATGAGAGTAGGTTTCGACCAAAGGGAAAACAAGAACATGAGTAGGCTATAGTTTTGGGGAACCTAACCGAATTCACGTGGAGATTGCCTATTATGCCAGTTCCTTATGTGGCCTTGGTTTGTTTCTATTTCTCTCTTTGTTTTAATTTATTTTAAAGCTGTCAATCTGCTAGGCTCTTAGACATTCAAATTGTGCTATTAATTTTGTCATCAAGCTCATTAAAATAGAGTGTCATTTTTAGGCGTCTACAATTATGTGCAATTTGGTTTTCAAGGAGTTCCCACATCCACTGAGCATGTGGCAGCTCACCCCCTCTCTGTTTCCCTTTTCCCTCAGGTGCTTGAAAAGACATGTGGAAGTTCATAGTCCATGGAGTTGATTTCTCTTAGCTAGCTGATTAATAAGTGTCAAGAGAATTATATGTGTGTGTACTTAGATTTATGAAATTAATGATGTAATATGGTGCATTCATAAGCCTTCTGGGCAAATGTGCATTCGATTCTTGAGGCCATGTATTACATGTTATTTAGCCGTCACTCTGAATGGTCGTTGGAGCCAACCACATGAGTAGTTACTTATCATCTAGTCATTGGTTTCCAGATGTAAACCACAGTGCTTCAGATGTATGGTCTGTTGAGTTGTACCTTTCAAGCATTTATTTTATACAATTGTATAGTTTGTATACTCTGCGTGTGTGACCTATAGAGTTGTGGTCTTCAGTGTGTAGCCATTGAGGTTGTTTAGATATATCCTATGTTTTTACTATTATGGAAACCTAATGCAAGGCTATAAGTTGTGGTTAGCTTTTACGTGTAACTTTGTCCATTTTATTCCAAAATTTAGAAAATCACTAAAATCTCTAGCCTATGGGATAAGGGTGTCATATATAGCTAGCAAGGCTTTATTAAATGCATGCAAATTACAAAAGCCAAGTAATCCAAACTAGTTAGGGGCACACAAGGAATTTTAATTGTTCTAATGCATACCCATCCTATTCAAGCTACTTCTCCACCACAAGCGAGCAAATGTATCATGGATGTCATCAATCAATTTGGTTCACAACCTATAGACACCTATCAAGTAGGTTCGCATTATATTCTATGACCTCAACAAGGACTTCTTTCCCCCCTTAGAAAGGAATTTTTCCTTGTACCGATTGAGCTTCTTCCAAATGCGGTCCTTAACCACCGCAAAAATCTCTTTCCTTAAGCGTCTAATTAACGTAGATGCTCCAGGGCATTTCTTGTGCTTTTCAACACCTTTCATACCCACCCATCAATCTCTCCCTTATGATCACCATTGACATTTATACTAAAAGTGACCCCCGACTTGTCAAAATTTATATTCTGACCCAATGCTTCTTCATAAGTGTTAAGAGTGTTAACATTTTGAGCATTCTTCTTGGATAGCATCTAGAAAAGATCAAGCTGTTGACGCTAAATAATAGGAGATAGATTTGGTTTCCCTCTTCTATTTGTCTTAGTGCCATGTATCAGTCCATTCCTAGTTGCCTTAGAGATAAGGCTAGAAAAAGCTTATGCCACTATAATGAATAAATATAGCAAGATCAGGTGCTGAGGGCTAATATGACGACTGACCATCCTATTAATAATAAAATCATATGAGACACTTGACATACACACTTAATAATGAAAGCAACCCACCTAGAGTCAAAGACCAAACATAGTAGAATAGCCTCTAAAAGGGACCATTCTATCTGTTGTAGGCCTTATTTATGTTTAATTTGACCATCACAATCCGCCTTTTTTACTTAGAGTGCTTCACGAAATGAAAAACATCTGGAGCAATAAGCACATTGTTAGCAATAAGCCTTGGAGGGACAAAGACACTTTGGCTGTGGGAAAATTAATTTGGGTCTATTGTAATTAGTTTTTGAGGCAATCTTATGAAGCACATTACATAAACTTATGGGCCTAAACTCCATCATTTGCAACACTATCATTTAAGTGTGGTGAGTGAGCTACCACATCATTAATATCTGAATTTTAGGGTGTATGTTGCATTTGCAACACCATTAAGTCAAATACACTTTTTACTTTCCATGTGGAGAGGTGATCATTTATCTTTCTAGCATAGATAACGTATTTTCATGTAGTTTTCTACCGTCTAAGCAAATTGACTATTGTTGATTTAAAACTGTTCTATTGAAAAAATATATACCCATAAGGTCAGCATATTAAATACTGTAATAGCCCAAAACTAACTCATGTGATTTACTTTAATTAATTTCAATTCAACAAAGTTGAGTGCCACATTTCAATTCAGTATTTAAAATATTTATGTGATTGTAAGCTGAGACAACAAGATGACCTCAAAATAAGATTTGGTGGTGCTTTGTATATATAGAATCATTCATTATCCATAAAGGAATATCAAGTAGTAAATTTACAAAAATGATTAAAAGTTACATTTTTCATGGAGGATATTAATTAAGAATGTTTTATATAACTTTATTATCAATGCTTCATGAATAAATAATAATGTGAACGAACGAAACAAAATTGAATACAAAACTATATATTAATCAATATAGGAGAAGTTCATAATTTTTCTAGCTAATTTTTAAAATTAATAAAAACAAAATGCGAGTACTATGGTTGCAAAATAAGCAGATTAAAATAAAATAGAAGAGTCAAAAAAAATTCTAGCTAAAATGATGGTAGAAATGTAAGAAAAAGGCCCAAATGAGAGTCCAAATTCTTCAACATAGGGAGGAAGAATGACTAGGATTTTGGAATAAAAAGAAAAGGAAAATAAAAACAAAGCCAGAAAAAAAAAAATCAGGCAAGGATTCAATAAAAAGACCAAATATATTTACTCTTCCATCTCCCCCTATGCACAGCCAACGTAGGCCCCCTCCCCTATTCTGTTGACTTCAGCTGTTGCGCCAGCCATGCCATGTCATGCCACCATCGACTGAGCCGCGCTGCCAATAGCTACCGGCCGGGGGCCCACCACACCACCGCCTCCTATCTCCCACTCCTCGTTGGCTTGTTTTTTGGGGTTGTGATGTGAATTATAAATTCCCTTTAAATTGTCTCCACCATTTTACTTCTTAATTTGATTGTTAAATATGTTCATTTAGTTTGGACAATTGTTAATTTGTGTGAGATTACAGTTTGTTTATGATAATTTTGAAGATTGGAATGCATGGATGTCTGTTGAGGTTTTAAGTATCTGGATGTTTGTTGAGGCTTTAAGTATCTACTGTAAAATTGAGTTCACAAAAGTTGATTGAGTTGAACTATAAAGAATTTGTGTTGTGTTTGCAAGAAATGGTAGGAGGGCGTGTGTATGTTAAGGTCTTGCCATTGAAAAGTTGAAAAGAATGAAGAAGGGTTTGAGGTTGAAGATGGAAGGAAGGAGAAAAATGGTATTTCGGGAGGTTTTGAAACAAATTTACTTGGCATAAACTTTTAGCGTTTATTTCGAGATTGAATTGTGTTAATGTGAAATTTGAGTGAAATTGGTGTTTAAAGCCAAAAGTGGAGCTTGATTTTTTTAGCCTAATGAAAGTAATGAAGCTAATGAGTTAAAAGTAGTGTCAATGATAAAATTAAGTGATGATGCTACCCAGGGATATAATTCAAAGGAAACGATTATTACAGTTCTCCCGAAAAATTTTAAACATTAATACTTTTTCAAATTAGTTCCGAAAGTGTGTAAACTACATTGACAATAAGACCAACCTATAAATTGGTTTTACTTAGCCTAGCTCCTTCTTTTGTTAATAAATTACTTCTGAAGGGTGCATATTGAGATAAAGTAATAATAACTATTTAGACCTTACTAATAAAGAAATATCAATTTGAAATAAAAGAGAGGCCACTTTTGCCATCGTTGAGTTGTAGGTAAAATACTTTATAAAAGAGAGGGAGAGACTTTAAATTTAGGTATGTTTACTACCTGTTCCCTTCAAAATTCACATATATTTTACAAACACCAAAATCTCATAATATACAAGTATTTGATGAATCATTTTCAAGCACTGTTTTCCCACATGATCAAGTAGACCCACCAGCTATAAATTATCAGGGTTTAGGCCCATTAGTTTGCCCATATGGCTTCAGTTGAGGGTTTTCGATTAGTCTGAGAGGTATGCACCTATTCAATGATCGTATTGTACATATGAGCTCTCAGTTTGTGTTCTACTTTCAGATAATAACTGATAATAGTCTTAATATAATTCTCTTTCCCCCTCTTTTCAAACTAAAATGAATTGAAATACTGAAACTCACTAAAAAAATGAATTTCTTTTCTTTACAGCATAGGGGTAAACATATTGAGTTTCGAGTCATTATTTGAGTAGTTTTTGTATTTTTGTGTTTTAAGTGCAATATTTGGAAAATTTAAACAGCTGACAACAGAAGTACTGTGATGAATTAACTAGTGGGTTTACGGCATTCATAGGGACATTTTACAAGGCTTGGGGTTATGTACAAGTAAGATTTGCCGATATTTGACCTCCATTTGAGTTGAGCATATATGAATTGTATTTCATTTGATTTTTGTCTAAAATAAAAGTCAATGCAATGTTTATGTAAATAACTAAGCCTTATCATCTAGAGAATGGTGGTAATGCCCTAACTAAGAATCTACTATGGGATTATTTACTAATGGTTAGTTAATTAAAGTTAATTAGATAATTATGAGTTGGGGGGTCATAGTTATGGTATCAGAGCTATGTTTTATGGTCATTATGAGCTATAGGATGGTTAGCCGTCATGTTGGAGTTATTAGATGTGATTCCAACTATGAATTTATGAACATTAATACATAATGGGGATGATTTATTTGATATTTACTTGGCCTTCGTCCTTTGGTGTTAAGGTCAATGATGTAGCTGGGTAACTCTTTCTACAAGATTTCCTAAGGAGGTTGTTTGCAGGTCATAGGTGATTCTTATGGTGTCAAATCATTTCTAATCTTCTATACAAGAGAAAGATGCTTTATTAGAATATGTGCTAATGTATAACCAATATGAGGAGAAGTTATCACCGAACAAATATACATAAGAGTCTACAACACTACTATAATTGATTTTCAATAGTCGTTTAGCTTAATGAATTAGACAACATCAGCCACACAGGGTATGCTACTTGATATTATATGGTGCGTTTATAAATGGATGACGGATGCTGTGAGCACTTTCATTAATTAATTTGAAATTTTTGTAAACTTATGTAAGTAATCATAAGTTTTGTATATATTTAAGTCATTACCTGCTATGCATACTAAGCATGTTTTACAACTAAGCGGAAAAAAGGTAGGGGGCCTTGGATGTGATTCTTAAGAAAGCATTATTATTTTTGGCTTACTGACTAAGGTTATAGAAAGGGACACATTCTAATTGAGTTATTAATGTGAGTAATAGGTCTTTACAGATTTTCAAAGCATGTGGGAAAAGAAAAAAAGGGGGCAGAGAGACTCAAGATTGTGTTATATATTTGAGGATGTTATGTATTTACTATGAGGATACGATAGACCCTAAGAGCACTTGAGAACCACTAAGAACGGATCTTAATGGCAAGATGTTCTTTAGGAAGTTTTAACAGAAAGAAGACATACATCATTTTTTATTAGGTTTTTAAGGATTAGGTGGCATGTTCTTTTTGAAATGAGATATGATGCTAAGATAATGGGAAACACTAGTGTAAGAAAGATTTGAATTTTGTAGTGTACAAAATGATAGGATAAGTAGAGTCATTGGGATTAACAAGGATTAGGGAAAACAAAGAGAAGAAACAATAAGAAATAGGGGAGAATGAAAACATAGCATGTGCTCTAACTATTAATTCACCAAAGCTAGAAAACCTCTTACTATTGCAATTTTTAAAACGAGGACTAATTTAGGGAAAAAAGAAGGATCCTTATATGATGGGATCATCAAAGTAGCTAGACCAGTGGTTAACAGCTTTGAGTATACTCATTTTTCATCTGAAGTATCAAGTTATCATATGGAATCTAAGGAGAAAGGCTCGAAGAAGTGCTATATCGGTACAAATTTCTATCCTTATGCGTACCATATTCTAAGGAACTCTAGGGTTCATACTTCATGTTCTACTCAATGAGTAGACAGAATCGTTTGACACAATTTAGGGTAAATGAGGTATGGAGAAGTATAATCCTTTTATTACTTGAACTTTAGCTGTTTAATCTTATTTTCATATAGCTCCTTCATTAAGGAATCATCAATATAAGTCAAGTATTACGCGAACTATATGGGGCTATAACTAGTGACTACAAAAGATTAGATTGTCCTATTTGAGAAGGCGCTACCTTGGCTCAATCCCAAACTTGACAGTAGGGTTATAAAGCAAGTAGGATATATGAAGTTCTTAATTAAGAGTTGAAAAAAATAGGTGATCTTCTTTTAAGCATTTTACACTCAGGCAACTGTAGTTATCTAAATCTTTGTAATGATTTAAAAGAGCCTATAATAACCTCTGATCAACTAATGTGAAGCTTCTCTTATAAGATATGTATCATTACATATTTTGTAGTCTTTCGCCTAGAACCTTTGGCCAATTTCCAACTATAACTTTGTCTTATTTTAGACTCTATTCCAACAAAATCTAACCCATAGTTCCTGGTTGAGTCCATTTCACTGTTCTTTTTTTTATTTGTTGAATTTCTTAGTTATCTTAGGAATAACTTATTGAATATTCTTCCAACAATTGATTGGTTTCATGACATTAATCTTTCCATGGAATCATGACCATCAAGTTTGCATGTTGTCCTCTTTCCTTGACTAATTATGTTTCCTAAAGTTACTTCTAGTCATCCGTTTTTCTTTATTAATTGGTGCCCATCTTATTTATGATAAACCTTGATTCGTGTTATTCTCTTTCGCCAGCATTCTAGAATCTAGTATATCTACCCAATATTGTTCCCTACATCTTGAAGAATTGTCAATTAAACAAGCCAGTGAACAAAGTTTTCCCTTCCTTGTAGTACTTTCACCTAAGGAAAGAATTGTAGTGAGAAAAGTTATAATATAATGGCCCAGAGGTACAAAGGAAGGAGAGGCAAACCACTCCCATGACTCAAGAGCATTATGGATGTCAATTGACTCCCATTAAAGCAGTCAGTGAGAAGATGACCCGAAAAGCAAAACAGGAGAAAAGTTAGGTCAGTGAAATTTAAGAAGGGCAGAGGCATAGGAGGTGTTGCGGACTGCAGCAAGGGCATAGTAGGCATCACTGAGGCCATATGAGACCGAAGGACAAGGCAGTGACAGTGGATTGAGCAGACGACGGTGGCGGTGGCGGTGGCGAAGGAGGGGGCAATTGAAGTGTTACTACTGAGAGGTGAATGATGAAGCGCTATCTTCAATCGACATGGGCAGCACTGCTGGGGGTAGATACAAGAGTGGATACTGGTGGTTGGGTAGGCACAACATCGAAGGAGGAGTCTGAGGTGGCAACCAAAGCAACCGCGGTGGACATGGCGTCAGCCATCAGCGATGGAGCTAGTGTTAGGGTTTGCATAGGGAAAATTGAGAAGGAAAAAAAAGCAAGAAAACAACTATAGGTTTAGGATTTTAGGAGTGAATGCGCTCTGATACCATGTGAGATTTAGATCAATGAATAGCTCACCAAACCTTAGGAGCCTGAAATTATATTTATAAGAATCAGTTGTAAAAATACAATAATACCCCTATACTCTATTCCCATGTAGGTTCCCCCTTATTTTCACGCAGCATAACACCCCCCAATTCCCATGTAGCTTCCTCCTCGCCCCCTGCTCTGTTATGGCTGCCCCTGCTCACTAGCACCTAGGCCGCTGTGTGCTACTAGTAGGCGCCCACCTGCTACCAAGATTCCACAGCACTAGCCACCAACTCCTCCCACTTCTCTTACCTTGGTTCATGAGTGGTTGGAAAGTGAATCCTAGCCTTCTCCTTCACCTATTTTCTTTCATTTTTATTTCTTAATTTTATTAGCAAATGACAATCTAATGTTGATAATTGTTGAGTCATATTAGTTTGGAGTTTATAATGATGATTTTGAGGTTCAAAATTGTTGGGAGCATGTGGGTACTCATGAACGAATTAGGTCTTGAACATAGGTTATGGTATTGTATTCTTCTTATTAAATTTGTTAAATTTTGAGGATTGTTGATCGTGTTTTGATAGAACCAAAGGTTGTACGACTGAGGGGTGTGCCATGAAAAGGTTGGAGAAGCATGGGGGGACATGAGGTTGAGGGAAAAAAAGGCATTTAGGTTGTAATCAGACCCAAAAATAGCAGTGATTTAAAAATAAACTGACACTTATTGGTGCATCGAGAAATTGTTATTTTAGTGGACAAGTAGGTCAATGAGTTATCTTTCAATTGCCTCTGGACTCAATTTTGACTATTGTGGACAAAGTTATGGCCAATTTACTAAGGCTGCACAGAATAAATTGGAGTTGTGCATAGTTTTGTTTAAGCTCAATTTTAGAGGTCGTGTTTTAGTAGTTGTGTTCGCTATGAATGAAAGTGTTGCGGGACTTCTAAGCTTTTCATATTGTGGTTTTAAGTCTCAATTTGATGTTGGGGCTGAAAGATATGAACATTCTAAGGTGGACCTTAAAACGGTAATGAAATACCATTTGACAGTGAATTATAATTTGGGGAGCCATCTTTGCATAAATGGTAAACTGATGCTTAGTATGAAAATTGAAAGAGACTAAAGATTTAAGAGAAATCATGAGTTTGATGTACAATTTAATCAATTAGTGAAGATGATGGATTATAATTAGTGTTAAGAATGACTCCAGGTGTAGGCATTATCCAAAGATATAATTGAAAGTTAAGTGAGATTCTTTTGTGCTAAAATGACATATTATCTAGGAGCTAATGATTATTCTTTTCTTAATAATAATTATAATAGCAATAATATTAAAAATGATAGAGAAAACAATATTAACGCTCCTAATGACGATAATAGCTTCAGCACTATTAGTAATAAAACTAATGATGATGATATAAAAAGGGGAAACAAAATCATTTTGCATAATTAAGTGATGATGGATGCATTGGTAATTAAGAAAAATACTAAGGAGAATTATAAATTACTAAAAAAGATTGCAATTAATGAAGATCACGTGAAACCCTACTAACCATACAAATATACATTTGGAGCATAGACGAGGCCATTTTTATCGTTGGCAAGCTATAAATAGATGTTATCTTGAGAATGGAGAGAGATTTCAAGAATCCAAATACGTTTACTACCTGCACCCTTCAAAAACTCATTTGTTTTTTATAAAATAGAAAGTCTCATAACATACATGTATTTAATGAATCATTTTCAAGTTTTATTTTGTCACATAATCAAGTGGACCCACCAGTTATCAGTTATCAGGGTTTAGGCCCTTCAGTTCACCCATGCAACTTCAACTCAAGCTTCTCGATCGGCCTAAGAGGTGTGCACCTATTCAATTATCGCAGTACGCATATGAGCTCATCAATTTGGGTCTACTTTTAGATATAACCGTTAATAGTTTTACTTGTATTCTCTCCTCCCCCACTGGTTGTTTCCAGCAGCAAACCCAGTTTTGGGAACCAAATATTTTTGACTTCCATGGGATGTAACAAGCTTAAAGTTC
Organism: Carnegiea gigantea; assembly: GCA_029747015.1. Classification (NCBI taxonomy): domain Eukaryota; kingdom Viridiplantae; phylum Streptophyta; class Magnoliopsida; order Caryophyllales; family Cactaceae; genus Carnegiea; species Carnegiea gigantea. The sequence goes on from JAKOGI010002363.1 coordinate 53,543, forward strand.
AAGAAGTTAGCTTTCCAACAAAATAAGTTTCAGCTCATTTGGATTTCATTGACCGATTCAAATCAGCCTTTAAACCCAAACTATCAGTTGAACCAGAATGTACCCGATTTTGGGTATCTGATTTGTTAAGCTTAATTGTGGTTTAAGTCTTGGATTTTTACCTTTTTGGATTCCCCAAGATGTCTACTTTCAGGCCCAAGTAAAAAAAACCAATCATGCTCAGTTGAAGTGAAGAAATCAAACCATTTTATCAACCCTGCCAGTTTTGGTCCAAATATGCACGGTAAAATATTTAAGTGGAATTCTCCCACTTAAACACGTCTTAACCTTGATTTCTTTACTTGGGGGGTTTATACACACTCTAAGGAGTCTCCCCATGGCCTGAAATCAAAATCATACTCACTTTTGATTAGTGGAAACAAGGTCAGAAAACCGTATTGTTTTGGAGCTTCTAAAACCTAGTTAAGCACCTAGGTGTTTTTCTTTCTCAAGTGGGTTTTCTCAGCTACTTGGTTGCTTGCCTATATCAAACCACATCTAAGGCTACTAGAAACATCATCATTTGCAGAAGAAACAACATTGAAGCGTGTGAACCAATGAGAGCATAAAGGAAGCAAAGGCACCTTGCATTTTCATTGGACAGCTGAAAAGGGGTTTTGCTTTATGGCTGCTATTTCTTACTTTTCTCTAGTAAAGCTGATGTATTAGGCTTAAATACATGTATTAAGGATTAGTATGATCATTTGTTTTGCTTTCATTGACTTCTGGTTGCAATTAGCTTAGATCAATCAAGGTTATAAACTGGATTAGTCCTAAGCACCTAGCTAAACATACTTAGACGTTTCCTTCCTAAGGAGGAAACCTCCACCGGCTTACTTTTCAACTTATGTGCTTGCTAAGCCATGTATTAAAATGAAGCCATGCCATTTGTATTACACACCTTTGATATCGAATATAAAACCAGAATTGAGAGTTTTTGCTTTCGTTTCCCTTAAACACTTCACTTACTTGTTCTTAATTAGGCCAATTAAGGTTGTGATCAAGTAAGTCCTAAATTTTAATTAGGTGATGTTTCTATATCCTAATTAAGGTTAAGGGCCCTAAACTCAATCTTAGTAGTATTTCTGTATCTAAGAGAGGGTTTAGATTATCTATCATTCATTTAAGCATTCGTAGATTCACTTAAACTCACATTTAATGTTAGCGTGTTTTCCTTAAGCACTTAAAATCAGCTTTGAGTGTTGTTGAATTCTTTCTTTTCCTTTTCCATTTAGAATCCCTTGATTCTAAATCCATTCCCTTCCTCACGTTTTCGCTGATTCACAACCAGCTCTTAACGTTCCATTCTCTTCCCTTTTGGTTTTATGCTTTTAGTACTCTTGAATTGAGTTTTAGCTTAGACCCTCGGGAGTTACATCAGCTGTTGGATGACATGGACTGATCGGAGGCGCACGTGGCAGTCATTTGACTAAAAAGTCAATATTTTTTGTTTTTAATGAAACATACGTACACATACATACATACATACGTACATACATACATACATATATATATACACACACACACACACACACACACACAGAGACATAACTCTGGTAAAAAATCTAATTATTTAAAAAAATAAATTGAAGTCACAAAATGAACCATATTTTCAAAAAAATACAAGATAACTAATTATTTGAAAAAATAAAATTTTTTGGCATTTTTATCTGTAGTGTGTATATATATATATATGTATATATGTATATATATATATATATATATATATATGTATTATATATATATATATATAATGTATATATATCTATAGTATGTATATAGATAGATATATATGTATATATACATATATATATATGTATATATATCCATATTATATGTTAATATATGTATATATATATATTATATATATATAATATATGTGTATCATATATATATATGTATATATATATATATATATATATATATATATATATTCTGTGTGTATATCTATTATATATAAATATCTATATATATCACGTCATAATATATCTTATATATCTATCTATCATCTATATCTCTATATATATATATATATATATAATATATATATCTATATATATATCATTATATATCTGTACTATATATGTGTGTGTGTGTGTGTGTGTGTGTGTGTGTGTGTGTGTATATATATATATATATAGGTAGATAGATAGATAGATAGATATATGCATTTGTGTGTGTATTAAATTATTTTGTGAATTTTAGCTTACTTTTAAATTTTTTCGTCTTTATTGATTTTTTGTAGTCATTTGTAAAAAACCAAAATTAATTAAAATATAAAATATAGCCATTATTTTTGTAGAAAATATAAGTCTCATATATATATATATATATATAATTATATATTATATATATATATATAGATCTATATATATTATATATATAGTATATATATATATCAACATACCTAATTTTTAATTTTTGCAATAATTAATTAGCGCTTTTTTTTTCTAATATCTCGTTCATATTTCTGAATTCATTTTATTTTTTAAATAATTAGTTTTTTTTACCACATATATAGAACACGCGCGCGGCGCGCTGCAGTGCGCATCGCACACACTATATTAGATATATATATATATATATATATATCTATATATATAATATATATATATTATTATATGCTGATGTCAGATCTTAAAAACTAAAAAACTTTGATTTCAGTCACCAACTACCACGTGCAACCTCCGTCCATCCACGTCATCCAGCAACCCGAGTTCGCACATACATAATATAATTATAATATATATATAGATATATAGATATCTTATATAATATGATATATATGCTGGCGTCCAATTTTTCAGTTGGAATTAATGTCATCCAACACCCCCAAACTTGAGATTATTTAGGTCCGATAACCCTTATTATTATTATTATTATTATTATTATTATTATTGTTGTTGTTGTTGCTGTTGGTGATGGTGGTGGTGTTGGTGTTATTATTATTATTCCTAGTGTTCTTGTTGCTACTACTACTACTTCCGCTATTGGTCTTCTTCTTGTTATTATATCACGATTATTTTCGTATTATTAGTTTGATTAGTAGCTCGTTAAAAATATTATATAGCAATTGATACTTATTGTAATACACCCAGACTCCACTCACTAAAGATACTCTAATGCCTACCAACACTTGTACCTATACCCCTAGGTTCGGCTCACTGACATACATTATATGCTCATTAATAGTTGCTCACCGACACGTATCATAGCTCACCAAATGTGGGCTTGTCCATTTTCGTTGGTAAATGCACAATCATTAATTTTTATTAATTTTTACCAACTCTTACCAATTTTTACCATTTTTTTCAATCATTTCAAAAAATTTCAATCATTTCCAACTCTTTTTATTTCTTCTTAACTCTTACTAATTCTTACCAACTCTTACCAGCTTTTCACAGCTGTTCCCAGTCTCTTTCAAAATTTTTGCAATTTCTAATTATCATGTGAAAATTAATAATTTTTTCAATCAGAAAAATGCCTTTGGTTATTTTTTTGGATTGTTGTATTGAATGAGCGCATAGTTAATTGTGTATTTTGTTTGAAGAACATAGTTATAATTTGTACATAAGTAAAATATGTTGATTATGTGTTTCTATTATTTATAAATGTGAATCTGATAACATTGTTCACTCGTAAGATAAAGATAACGATATTGATATGGTTGTAGAAATCATTACAACAATCCATTTCGAAAAGTAAGCGATACGAACATTTAAGTACATATCATTGTCAACTTACAATTGTTTAATATCATGTGGAACAAGATTCCCAACTTTACAAACGTTTAATATTTGTATTTTCTATCAGAGTAGTTCAGATACAAAATCAATATGTGCTTTTGTTTGTGTATCTGTGTGTGCACATGTTTGAAATATGTAAAAATTATACATATAAAAAATCCCCTAGTCCTTACACAAAAACATATCATAAATAATTAAAAGTTGTAAACATATAAACAATATGAACAACCCTTATCAAATTATTAAGAAAAAGGAGATATTCCATGGTAACCCTGAACTTGTGAAAAATCCATTTGGTACATAGTGTCAAAATAAATACAAGTTGTAGCAATAATATTTGCCAATTTAGATTTATAGAATACATATTTGTCTACACACTAAGTATCAAATGAATTTCTAAAAAGAATATAATGATGAAATTCACCAAACTTTAGTTGTTTTTTAATTATAAAATATTATGACAAAAAATTTACTAAAAAAAATCCCCTCTCGTTCCCATTTCTTATCAATGTCTTTCAACTCTTACCAACTCTTACAAACTTCTCCCAATTATTTCCAACTTTAACCAATTCTGATCAATCATTCCCAAACAAAAAAAAAAAAAAAAAAAACCATTTCTTTTGCAACTCTTACCAAGTTCTTCCAATCTTCACCAAATTCACCTATTTACTATCACATATTTACCAACAAAAAGAGCAGACCCTGCACATTATAGCTCACTAATGTATGTATCACATCATACAAAAACTTATGCAATAGCTCTTCGAAAAAGACATAGCAAACATGAATATAGCTTTTCAAATATATCAAGGTAAACGTAGTTATGTCCTCATCATTTTAAACTATTGTGCTCTTCTCACCCGCTTAAAACCCAGACTGGTAAGACATGCCGTGAGTATAAAATTGTACCGTTAATGAGAAATTACTATAAGTTATACGATATATGCTCAACAAACTAAACTTAGCTATATCTTCATCATTTTAAATTTTTGGGCTCCTCTTACCCACTTAAAACCTAGATAGTCATTTTAAGTAAATGAAACTATGGAAAAAAAATAATGGTAGTAAGCTTAATTATTTGTTTTTTTAATCTCACTAGAATAAATAAAATTATTAAAAAATTAAATGTAGTTTCAATAAATAAATTGCAAGTAAGAAAAATGATGAAACTTAGTAGAATATAATAAATTAAAGAAAATGTAAGTAAATTATGTCTAGATAAAAAAATTATTTAATTAGCCTATATGACTTTTAAGGCAAAGAGAAAGAAAAATTTAAAAAATGGAAAGAATGAATGGAATAAATTAAAGAAAATCTAGGTAAATGAACTCTAAATAAAAAATTAATTAATTAGTCTAATGGCTTTTAACACAAAACATCAGAAAAATATAGGCCTTGCTTCCTGCATGAATCAAACCCCTGAACCTGTCCAGTATGAATATAATGCCCTGCCACCATTGCACGATTGCTCCAAACCAAGTGCCACTAATTATATTTAAGAGTGGATCAGGGCGCACCTTGCATTCATTCACCTGCTGTAGAACACATTCAACCACAAAGTTAAAATTATACCTCACCTTAAATTGAATCAAGTCAAGGAAACCTCTTGACCTGATATCGAGATAAATCCCAAGAATAGACCAAAAATAAGTAAAATTTATCAATTGACGTACAAATAAGCCCTGACTATAACAGAGCAAGATGAAAAAAATTCAAAATTAATAGAGATTAAGGGATGAAAAATAAAAATAATAGAGACAGAAGCTCTAACAATCGTCAATAAAAAGTTTCCTTATTTTGGGTAAAACTTAGCAATTAAGGATACATAGAGATTAAAAGATGAAAAATCAAAATAGCAATTAAGGATATAGAGAGATCAAAAGGTGAAAAATCAAAATTAGCAATTACGGATAAATAGAGATTAAATTATTAAGACACCTTGACAGTAGACAAACGAATAAAACAAAATTCTTATAAGCCTCCTAACTCTAATCTTAGGACAAAGAGAGAGGGTTAACGAAATTAAAGAAATTAATATATAAAAATCTGAAGGTCCCAAAGGTGGCAAGATATCACCTTAGAGCGGGATGACTCAGGTGATCAGAAAAAACAAACTTAATTGCAAACCCAGAGTAACTTAAAAATTTAAAACATGAGTAACAAATTTAGCCAAGGTACACTTTGATAGCAAAGATAATAATCAAAGACCTTGTCAGCAATGTGTGCTCTTTCAGATAGGGTAGTCATCCCCTAAGGACTCATTCCTTAGAATTTGAACAACGTTACTTCTCTTATTCACTGAAGAGGTTACAAACACGAGTTCAACAACTCATCCATGGAATCCTTGAGTACCCCCAAGGCTAGCTAACTTGATTTGCAAAACACACTCTCTTGATCTATCACTCAACGAACTTATAAAGTTTGTCTCACACTTAAAAGTAAAAGTAAAGCAATTTAAAGCAACAGTACAATTCAATTTGCTTATCACAATATGCAGGACTGTTCTTCTCTTGCTTCTTATTCCTCACAACCTTAAATAGACATGCAATCTTTAACAAACTTGACAAAACTGACTCGAGATCCAAAATTTGAATCCAAAATAGACTCACCCGAAACCCAAACTGACCAGAACCAAGCCATACCCGAGTCGAAATTTCCGGCATAGTTGATTATTTTTGCAGGACAAGCTTATTGAACTAAATATCAGTTGATCCAAAGTCGATCTGAACCGAAATTCACCTGACCCAAACCGAACTGACTAGAAATATCACTTCACCCGAAACATAACCTAACCCAAACTTAATCTAACCCGTATCCAAACCAAATAATCTATTTGCCAGGTCTAAATTCTTCAATATGACCATTGCAACCTCGTTTGTAGGTCTTCTAATTTGCAAATTTGTGCTAAAAGCATTTCAAAGTCTTCTGATTGTGGCTTCAGAATGTGCTGAAGCTTTCCAAACTTAGTTCTTTGGACGGGATTTTCTTAACCATTACTTGACTTTATTTGTAGAATCATCAAAAACATACTGTTTTCTCACCTCATTTAATCAAGCAAATCATACTCTATATTCTAAACATAATTTAATAAATAAATCGTGATCTATTTAACCAACTCATTCATCGAATTTATTAGCATACAATAATGAGAGAAATACATTAATAAGATAACATCAATTAAGCACAACATATCTTAGAAGATGCAGGTCATAATCAATTACAATATTTTTTGAAGATACTTTCTAAACATGATTACACTTAGGCAATGATTTCTCAATCCAATCAATCAAGATAAATAAATTAAGCATATAATCAGCTAACTCTAGCAAATTTAGCACGTTTAATCACACATAAAAGCGTTGCATAATTGGACTTATATTCCAATAATAACTTTGATAAAATAATATCAAAGCTCATATCAGACAGCCTAGGCAAATTTCGATCAAATTTTTTGCCCACATATATGCAATAACATACTTAAGCACACAAATTTAATTTGGCTTTCATCCAAAAAAATTAGAGTACTAATATATGACTTCATACTCACTAAGAGTTTTGAGAGAGTCTCCAAATTCAAAACAACTTACAGATCCAAAGGTCTCCTTAATAATAAGATGTCTATGGAGCTGCAACAACGTCATTGCCTCCTCTCCTTTACAATCGAGATAGTGCCATATAGGATAATAAGAATTCTTACTAAAGATAAAGAATTTCCATCTAAGGCTTCGCTTAGAAGTTACAGATCTAAAATTCCTAAGGATGAGCTTAAATGCTGGTAGGTATAGAAAGAGAGGGAGAGGGGAGGAGGGAAGAAAAAGGAGTAGAAGATAGAGAGGTAAACAGCAAGAAGAAGTTTTCATATGGGACCTTGAGTTATGTAAAAGAATTTCAATTTTTAATTTGTGTTTTGATTTACAGGTAAGCTCGAATTAGCTTTCAGTGACCTTATGTGCGTATTTGAAAATTTTGTATTTTGTGGAAGCAATTTTATTTCTTTCGATTTCAAGCCTAATAGGAAATGTTATTGGCAGTCTTATTGTGGTCATTAATCCAAATTTCTAGATCCACCGTTGCTTACAACAATAGTTATGAAGCTAGCATTGATATGGCACCTAATGAGTCCTTGTATAAGAGGAGATGTCATACCTCGCTTCATTGGAGCAACATTGATAACACCTACGCTATGAATGCATGCTATAAGACATGTTTCAAAAGATTAGGGTAATTCAAGCTGAAATGAAAGCTACCCAAAATTGACCAAAAAGCTATACAAATAAGAGGTATCATCCATTGGAATTCACAGTGGATGACCAAGTCTGCCTAAAAGTTTGCTAAGGAAATTGTTCCCAGCTAGAATTTGTAACTTAGGCAAATTGTACATTTTAGATATGATTTGTAATATTATTTCCTTATCATGTTATCTCTTCCTAATCAAATTAGGCTTGTTGAGCATGTATATAATCACTCTTAGGCATTGTATTAGACCATCAAGCACTAATGCTCAAAGCTTGTATATGTTTTGTGATTCGGCTCCTCGGTTTTGTTCATGGTATCAAAGCAAACCGTCGAAGCCAAAGCTTGATCAATAATCATCATGGTTGGTGGAGGAAACAAGGGAAGGTTCATCATTGAACACCACTCACCATACTACCTACACCCCTACAATGGACCTGGCATCATGATCACAATCGTGGTCTTCGACTGGAGTAAGTACGATTTATGGGAAAGGGCCCGTAAGAATGGCATTGAAAGCCAAAAATAAATTGTGCTTCATAGATGGTACGATAACAAGACCAACCGCCAAGGAGAATGAAGAATTCTCGGAGTTAAACGTATGGCAGATGGTCACTCAATGTTGTCCTCATCGCTACTCAATGTGGTTGATTTGAAACTTAGGATGAGCATGGCTTACTCAGACACGACACACAGTATGTGGGAAGATATGAGAAAGCACCATACAATGGTCAATACCCCGAAGGTGAATCAATTAAAGGCCAATATAGCAAATTGCAAGTAGGGGGACTTGGACGTTGGCGAATTCTACTCCAAGTTAACAAGCCTCTAGAACGAGCTTGTGAATCTTGTGAATGTCCCAGTGTGCACATATAGCGGATGTAAGTGTGGCATGGCGAGCAATATTGTCTCCATGTACAAAGCCGATAAAGCCCACATATGTTTAGGGGCTTGAATAACGACATGTACTCGACACTTAGAAGCCAAATTAGCTCTCAACCCTCTGCCCAATCTTGCTAAAATATTCAACATGACGCAGCAAGATAAGCAGCGCAAGAAGGTCATGATAAATCGAGAAATTTGGAATGAAGTTGGGGTAGCATTGGCGGTAAGAGAGCAGCCCGTGATGATCAAACGTACAACCTGGGAAATATGTGGGCGATACGGGCATGAAGAGGCAAAGTGTTACAAAGTTATCAGCTACCCACTAGGCTAGGGTTCATGTGGTAGAGGGCAAGGTAATCGAGATGGTCGTGCTGGATGAGAAGGACACAATAATAGTAGCAGCAGAAGCAGCGCTCGGGAGTTAGCATCCGCTACGGTCTATTACAAAGTTGGGCCAAAAGTAGGAACAGGAGGAGGAGCCCCAGGCAACAGCATCAACAAGGCACATCCCATCATAACTGCATTATCCTCAGACAAGATTTAGAGACTAATGAGTCTCATTGACACACCTACAGTTGGCTATGAAAAATTGTCAGGTAAAATAAATTGGATGTTGGACAGTGGTGCTTCGTGTCGCATGACCAAAGATGCAACCATATTAAAAGATCTTAAGAAAATCTTCCCGGTGGTGATTGGATTGCCGAATGGGATGCAGACGATGGTGAGTGAATAGGGATCAGTGCTCTTAGGCGAAGGAATATAAATTAAAAAAATGTTCTTTTTGTGCCTAAATCAAATTGCAATCTTGTTTTTGTTTCAAAATTATGTAAACAGTTAAATTATGCGGTGGCATTTTTTGATGATTCGTGTGTTATTCAGGATGCACTTCGAGGATTCAGATTAGAGTAGGTGAGCATAGAGATGGGATCTACTATTTGCAAAAGTCGATCTCTAAGCAAGCTAATGCGGTGGATACGAGAAGTTTATGGCACAAGCGCCTTGGGCATCCGTTAAGTGACACTCTTACCTTGCTTCTTAATAGTCTAGAAGCTAAACGTGACTTTAAGAAAAGTAAGTGTGGTGTATGCAATGTATATTTGCATGCAAAGCAGACTCGTAGTCAATTTTCTATTAGTAAAACCAATGCTAAGAACATCTTCAATTTAATCCATTGTGATATTTGGGGCCCCTATAAGATTGCTTCCTCGTGTGGTGCACATTATTTTCTTGGCATTGTTGACAATGCAAGTACAGCAGTATGTGTCTATTTAATGAAATATTGAACTGAAGCAAGTAAATTGTTGAAGGGGTTCATTATTATGGTGAAAAATCAATTTGGCAAGGATGCAAAGCTAGTCTAGAGTGATAATAGCAGTGAGTTCACATTCAGACCCATGAAAGCATTTTAGCTTGAACATGGGATTTTACGTGAAAGTAGTTGTGTGGACACTCCATAGCAAAATGGACGAGTTGAGCGTAAACATCGTCACGTACTAAACATAGCTAGGGCACTCAAATTCCAAGCTCATTTTCCTATCTAATTCTGGGTTGAATGTGTGCTCACCGCTACATATTTAATAAACCAAATTCCAATAAAGTTGCTAAACAGCCAGACACCTTGTGAAATTATTTTCAATTGCAAACCATCATATGATGAAATTCGTATTTTTAGCACTTTGTGGTATGCACAGAACAATTCCCACGTGAAAGATAAGTTTAGTGTCTGTTTCTTGGATATCCTTTTAGGATGGAATGTCTATGATGTCGAGGCGCAAACAATATTTGCAAGCCAGGATGTGGTGTTCTAGGAAGATGTACTCCCTTTTGAGAAGATATCAACTGCTAGAAACTCAAATGGGAGCAATGAGAGTGCACATGGGGTGTAAGTAGTGTTTCAGGATGATTTTGGGTCTCACAATGACAGCCAGCCCACATCACAAACAAATCTAGAGGACAGTCCGCCTGGCAGCCCCATCCATGACCATTTGGAGCTTGCGGATAGGGAAGCAATTTGCTCTTGGGCCCAGGCTCAGGTATCTTATGCAGTGGTGGCACCTAATTACAGATAGCCCAGGTGGATGTTGGGCTGTAGACTCATGACTTGCCCTGGTCTAGTAAAGCATCAGGCCCACCTGCGCAATCGTCAAGCCCAGCTGAGAAACGCACCACTCGGACATGAAAAGCATCGGTGGATTTGACTGACTATGTTTGTTATAATGCCAACCGTAAAGACCCTTTCTCAATTGCATACCGTCTTCAAGATGAATCCTCAGGTCCACCCTATTCAATAGTAAATTATGTCACCTATACAAATTTTTCTGTTGCTCACCAACAATTTCTAGCTGCAATCACAAAGTGCCAAAGCACAGACATTATCATGAAGCAGTCAAAGATCCTCATTGGAGTACGGCAATGGATGAAGAAATACGAGCTCTGATATGAGCTCTGGAGAAGAATGAGACATGGGCTCTGCAGGAATTACCTCCTGGGAAGAAACCTATTAGTCGTAAATGAGTTTACCGAGTCAAATATAACTCAGAAGGATCCGTTCAGCACTTTAAGGCCCGTTTAGTTATATATGGGGATCATCAGATTGAGGGATTCGACTACAATGAGACCCTTGCTCCTATGGCAAAGATCACAACGGTTAGATGTTTCTTGATGGTTGTAGTCTCCAAAGGGTGAGAGCTACATTAATTAGAAGTTAACAATGCTTTACTTCATGGTGATTTGGATGAAGAAGTATATGTGAAGCTGCCTTTCGGTTTTACGTATAGCTCTCCCACTAAGGTATGTCAGCTTCAAAAGTCTTTATACGGGCTTTAGCAAGCTCTATGACAATGGTTTGCAAAGTTGTCCTCTAAGCTGCGAGAGCATGGTTTCGTCTACTCTTGTGCTGATTACTCTCTCTTTACTTATAGAAAGGGGGACATTTTTCTCGCTCTATTAGTGTATGTTGATGACATCGTGCTAACCGGTAATGATGCTCGAGCATGTAATGAGTTTAAGGCATATCTCTATGATTGTTTTAGTATTGAAGACCTTGGACCCTTAAAATACTTTCTCGGTATAGAAGTTACTCGTGGACCAAATGGATTATTTCTTAGCCAACGTAAGTATGCCCTTGAGATAATAGATGAATGTGGGCTACTTGGAGCTAAGTCCAGTTAGTTCCCAATGGAAGACAATCACAAACTCGCTCCTGCACAAGGCCCGTTATTAGCATATGTAGGCCAGTATCGTCGTCTCGTGGGGCGACTAATTTATCTTACCATTATTCAACCAGATGTTTGTTATGCGGTTCATATTCTTTCTCATTTTGTGTAAGCTTCATGCAAAGGACATATGAATGTTGCACACCGGGTTCTATTCTACCTTAAGGGGACTTCAGATTATTACATTCTGATTCATGCATCTCCTGATAGTCACTTGTTTGAGTACTGTGACTCTAATTGGGGCGCTGGCCCACTCACTCGACGTTCTTTGATTAGGTACTTGGTCTCCCATTTGCTGGAAGACTAAAAAGCAACTGACTATCTCCATATCATCTGCTAATGCTAAATATCGTTCCATGGTAGTGACCACTAGTGAGTTGATCTGGTTAAAATTCCTTCTTACTTCTTTGGGAGTCTTTCATAAGCACGTTATGCATCTCTGTTATAACAGCCAGGCTACCGTACACATAGCCCAAAATTCAATTTTTCATGAGTGTATGAAGCACATTGAAAGATTGTCATTTCGTTCGTGAACGCCTATACTCCGGTGACTTAACTCTATCCTATATAGCCTCCAAGTTTCAACTAATTGATATCTTCACCAAGGCTCTAGGAAGTGATAATTCCAGTATTTGTGAAGCAAGTTGTGCATGGTAAATTTACATGCACCAACTTAAGGCAGAGTTTTAAGGAAATTGTTCCTAGCTAGAATTTATAACTTTTTTATTGTATATTTTAGATATGATTTGTAATATTATTTCCTTATCATGTTATCTCTTCCTAATCAAGCTAGGATTGCTAAGCATGTATATAATCGCTCTTAGGCATTGTATTAGACCATCAAGCAACAATACTCAAAGCTTATATACGTTTTATGACTCGACTCCTTGATTTTGTTCAAAGTTTCACTGGCCGAGGGGGTGATGAGATTGAGCCAAGGTAACAAACTTACTCAAAGATATGTTTCCACCTGAGAGGATAGACTCCTGAATGTCTAGAATAGAATTCTCCCCTTATTAATCGAGGATCCGCAATGTGTTTTATGTGTTAGTTGCATTTGCTCCTGATCCATCACACGTGCTAGTTATAGATCCCCTCTAACTATGGGAGATCTTACCTACGAGGAACAACCAATTATTCAAATTCTAGATTGTAAAGAAAAGACTATGCGTAAGAAAACTATTCGCTAGTCAAAGTGTTTTGGGCTGATCACATCTCAGTAGAGGCCACCTAGGAACTCAAAGCAGATATGATTATAAGAAACCCGTAGCTATTCACCCCATAGGTATGCTTAAGTTTTGAGGGAGAAACTCCTTTTAAGGGAATTCAAACCTAATGCTGCTGAAATTTTTGCTATAAAAATAGGAATAAAAAATTTTAGTATTTTAGGAAGAAATTCCTTATGCCCATTCTATGTGTGTAAGAAGTTTCTAAGGCCTAAAAGGTTGTGCATGTCCATACTCAAGTTCAATGGTTTGAACTTGAGGTTGCAGACGCAAATAAACGGATAACATAGCAAAGTCTAGCAAATAGGTCTCGACCCATTAATGGGATTTAATTAGGCGTTAGGAATTATTCAACTATCAACAAAAAGTAATTATGACTATGAATTTGGTACATAAATACAGTTCAAGGTAACAAAGATATTACTTGGGTAAAGGTAAAGTAATTACAAGCCTAGAGACCCATCAATGAGTTGATTAAACGCCAAGTCATCCTCAACTTATCTAAAATATATACTCAACTTAACACCAAGGATACTTAGCTAAAGAGGTAGAGATTTTGGAGTCAAGTAAGTTGCTTTTTCATTGATTCACTTAAACCTTTGATGATCTCCACTTGATAAAAACTTTGCAATTTATAGGGTAAGGGGTTTAACTCCTAGTCAAATGAAAAGGCTAAGCATTCAACTATTGCACTTAACCTTTAAACGTTAAAGCTAAATCATGCAGAAAATTAAAGAAAAAATATAAAAAGTCTATGCTTTATTTAATGCTAATTCAACCACTTTGATGATTCATCTTCCACCATTAAATGTATTGTCATGCTTGGGCTTCCCAAGTGAGGAAAACTTGGCAAGCCTTGGATGCCTTGGATGGAAGTTAAAAAGTGGATGAATCTTGTGGAGCATTAATGGAGGAAATCATAGTTGAGTCATCCCCTTGGATTGCCTTTAGAAGTAGTTTCTATGTTACCACCAAAGTCCTTGGTGGACAGCTAACTTTGGCCTGATCCTAACTTTAGCATACTATCTGGAACATTATCAAAGTCTTTGGACTGACTTTGAATTGGTGACAAGAAAGCTCATGCTTTAGTTCTAAACCAGTTTCCAGGCACTCAAGAACTATGTTGATCTAGATATGCTTATTATAAAATACTGGATAATTGATAAACAAACTCAAATGAAACCTACCTTTTGTAGTTTAGAAACAAGACTATTATATCTAATCCCTCCGTATTCTTCTTAGAAACCTATTCATTTTAGAGGTTATTTTTAACAGTAAATAGTAATAAAAGATAAAATTTAGTACTGAACATTAAGGGCAATTAGATTTAGTTGCAAGCTAATAGTCCCAAGTACTGAAATGAATTTTTATTTTTTGCTTGAGGAATTACCTACTATGGATAATCTAGATACTAGATACAGTCTAGACTAATGCCTATGACTATACATCTCAACCCCATGCTACCTAAAGACAAAAAGTCTCAAAACTAAAGCCGTCCGCGAACAACATGCTTATCATCACTTGATTGGCAAATGTTGTTCAGTTGCAAGCTAATCATTGCCTATCAAAAAAAGTATTATTACTAGTTATGCCTAATTAAGAGGGAAAATGCGAGAGTGTCTTAATTTAATGGATGTCTATTAGTGATCTGGGAATGCTATAACAAATGCAAGCATGTAGACCCACCACAAAACAAAAAAAAGAGAGAGAGAGAAAGAGAGAGAGACCAATATGGATTGATTTGGAATGTGCTCTATTAAATGGTGATTACTTTAATCGCTAGCTTATTAATCATGGATTAGCTAATGATTATCTCCAATAATTGTCATTTGCTTGTCCGACATGCAATGAGCTTGGCCTTAATTCACCTCATCTAGCCTCCCCTTTTTCGGGCCCCTTTTTCCTTTTTATGTTGTGGTGCCGGTTCAAACCTATCTGTTTTTTCTAATGTATATTTCCACTAGCTAATTCAACGACTACAGATCACCACATAATTTAGTAAATAGAAGTACAATATTGAACAATGTGCTCAACAATAACGAAGTGCTTTTTTTCTTGAGGAAAAATTATTAAATACTTATTTAAGCTTACTATATACGTTTATAAAATATTCAATGTAATTGAGTTGTTGATTCCATGGATAAAACTAAAGTTTTGAATATATTAAGTCTCAGGTCATGATCCTCTCTCAACATTTATGTCTCTTTTGAATTTTTTTTTAAAAAAAAGATCGACTCAAACAAATACAAATTTCAATGTTAAAATATAATTCCTGCCATCCCAAAAAGCTACTTTTCCACACATTGATTATTAGTCTTTCCACCATTGCTATTTTAGTATACAATATGGAGAGGAGGTCTACACATAATCTAGAGCCTCTTCTTTTAAATTGTAAGGTGGAACAGTAAGTTGGAAGTAGATATAAGTCTAAAGGGAGCACGAAGGATTATTGGTTCAGAAAATACTAGAAGGAGTTAAATAAATCTATAAAAAGGGACAGAAAATAGTTAATAAAAGGATCTACAAGGAGTTTAGACTGGGATTTTTTATCTAAGATATTCTTCTAACATAAAAAGATCACATCCATTTGAAGTGCTGAATTCCACTAGAAGCTACTTTGCAATAAAGCAAAAAAAAGCAGCCCTTGAAAATCAAGCAATAAACTACACAAAAAGAAATCAAATCAATCATATAAATAAAATTCTTATATCTCACAATTAATGAGACAATTAATACTAAAAAGATAAAAAAAAAATTTGTACTAAAGCAAAGAAAGAAGTAAGAAAGCAGACAAGAAACCGGGATTGGTTGAGAACAAAGTTGTTCGAATCGCGATACTGGTTAGAATCAATAGGTGGTCCGTAGAATTGAAATCATAGAATCGATTCGAGGATCGTAAGATTTTAATATTTGTTTAGAATTATTTTTTAGGAATAAATGTCATAATAATAAACATCCACAAAAGTTTTAGAAATTCAATTTAACTATATTTTATGGGCAATTTTGATACAAAATATATATAGTTAGAATAATTTATTTACAATTATGGATCGGATTGCAGGATCATAGAATCATATTATGATCCTATCGTACGTTTTTTGAACTAAATTAGGATCCCAAGATTCCGATCACTTTAAGATTCTAATAGGAGTTGGATTGGTAGTTAGAGGTTTTTGGATTGTAGAATCGTAAGATCATAAAATCCGGATCAAATTTTCTTAACTATGGTTGAGAACTATCCCATCCCACTTTCACGATGCATAGATCGAAGACGTAGAGGTATGAGAAGATAGGAAGAGAAGCAATTACTACATTTACGTGAAGTCTGTATTGTTTATTCTACAAAATTAGGTGTGTAATATTCCCACCTTAAGAACAAATAATGAGTATTTATGTGAGAAAGTGTATTCAAGTATATATAAGGTTGTTATCTAGCCTTCAACAATTAACTTAGATTTGATTTGCAAATAATTTCTAGTTATCTGTTGGGAATATCACATATGAGTAATGAAGTTCCACATCGGAAGTTTGAAAAGAAGGGTTATGATATATAAGTCAAGTGGGCTACTCCTCCTATTGCCAATTGGTTTCAGGATGGAACCTCATTTGCGCTTGTTACTATGGACCTTGGTTGAAGTTGTCTCATTCCTTGGATCTCCCCAACAAGTGGTATTAGAGCGAATGGTGCCTTCGGCTAGGCAATAAAGACGAGGCATGGTGGACCCCATGGATGAGCTTGGTGAAGTGACACGCAGGTGTTGATCGAGCGATAATACGTGTGCTCCAGCGTGGTTTGATAGTGTGGATAAACTCTTGATGGTGGCTTGACACCTTGGTAACGGCTTCCGCTCAAGGGGGAGCTTGTGCGTTAATGCGGTGTGGAAGAGACTCATGTGTGAGGGGGAGATTATTGGGAATATCACACATGAGTAATGAAGTCTCATATCGGGAGTTTGAAAAGAAGGGTCATAGTATATAAGTCAAGTGGGCTACTCCTTCTATTGCCAATTGGTTTTAGGATAGACCCTCACTTGGGCTTGTTACCATGGACCTTGGCTGAAGTGAGCTCCCTCCTTAGATCTCCCCAACAAGGAATTGTTGGGTTTCGTGGTCCAAAATCCAAGAACTGGCATGGTGGGACAGTACTAGACGACATGGACGTGTCAGACCGAAGAAGCGGGACGTCGAAAGAGGGTAGAAAAATGGCACGGGTGTGCCGTGCTGTGTGGCACGATCATGCCACCATGGCACGAGGTGACTGTGCCACATGGCACGGTCGTGCCACGCCCAATTCGGGCGCGAGCTTTCTGGCGGCTAGGGTTTGCTTTGGCGTATAGTCTTCTTAGCGGCTAGGGTTCTCCTATAGAGGTAAAACCCAAGACTTCTAGACCCTATATAAAGAGGCCTTGCCTTGGATCTAAAATCATCCCTGAATCCCTAAACACATTGAGAGGTACAGAGATTTTGAGAGAGATTACAAGAGAGATTGTAATTCTGCTATTGGATCGAATCACTGTTGTGATTGTGATCGTTTTGTACTCTCCCTGCTCATATAGTGGATTGATTGTGCTCGTCGCCGTCCGTGGTTTTTTTTTCCGCATTAGGTTTCCACGTAAATCTTGTGTGTCATTGCTTTGTTCTTGTTATCGTTCTTTAAATTTCTGAATATTTATTTTATGCTATTGCTTCCGCTATTAGTTTGCTCTAATTCCTAACAAGTGGTATCAAAGCTTTAGTTTAGGATATCTTTAATTATGAAGCTTGATATTCAGAAATTTGATAGGGAAATTAGTTTTAACCTCTGGAATGTGCAGATGAGAGTAGTTCTCATCCAGCATGGGTTATGGAAGGTTCTGCAAGGACCTCACGTGAAACCCGAGAAGATGACTGATGAACAACGGGCAGCAGACCAAAAGAAGAGGCGTGGATCGCTGACAGACGAGGAATAGGAAAAACTGGAGTTGAAGGCAGTTTCAACCATTCAGTTGTGCCTGGCGTCACATGTCCTGCGAGAGGTACTCGATAAGGCAGCTGTGGTGGATTTGTAGACTCGGTTGGAGGAACTCTACATGACGAATAGTCTAGCCAACAAGATCCATTTGAAGGAAAGGTTGTACACCTTTCGTATGGCTGAAGGTACCCCTGTTCAAAAACATCTGAATGAGTTTAACTCTATTCTTGTTGATTTGGAGAGTTTAGATGTGAAGATTGAGGATGAGGATAAAGCTATTATGTTTCTTGTGTCTCTACCCCCTCCTATAAACACTTTAAGGAGATTATACTATAACGTAATTCTGATACTATATCGTTTGAGAATGTCAAGTCTAATCTGCTGTCTAAGGAGAAATTTGACCATGATATCCACGCTGATCCTACTGAGGGATTAGTTGTTAGGGGTAGAACAATTGAGCAAAAGGGGAACGGTAATAAGAAAAAGAACCGATCTAAGTCTAAGAATCCTTATTCCAATAAGACCTACAATTACTGTGGTAAATTGGGTCATATTCAGGCTAATTGTTGGAAATTAAAGAAAAAGAAAGGGAAAGAGGAAAAGGAGAAAACTGCTACAGCTGATTGTTTAGTAGAGTTAGAGTCTGATGGTGATGTGTTGCTTGTTACTATGTCTTTGGCCACTACCTCTAAGAAGGGGTTAGGTAATGATTGGGTTTTAGATTCTAGCTGTACATATCACATGTGTCCTCGTAGGGACTGGTTTGTCACTTATGAGCCTGTTGATATTGGGGTTGTACTTATAGGCAACGATGCTAAGTGCAAGGTTACAGGAATAGGTACTGTGTAGATTAAAACCCATAATGGCATAGTTAGAACCTTATCTAAAGTTCATCATATACCTAGTATGACTCTTTGTTTAATCTCCTTGGATATTCTTGAGACTAATGGTTGCAGAATTATTATGGAGAATAGTGTCCTAAAAGTGACAAAGGGAGCCATGGTAGTAATGAAGGGACTATAGCATGGCAGTCTCTACATCCTATAAGGAACTACAGTTATAGGAGTAGCTGCAGTTGGTACAGCATCAGCAGATGTTAATGATATAAAGTTATGACACATGAGATTGGGCCATATGAGTGAGAAAGGGACGACTATTCTAAGCAAGAAAGGGTGTCTGGGTAGCGCTGGTACGGGTGAGTTTGATTTTTGTGATCATTGTATTTTTGGGAAACAGAAGAGGGTGAGTTTCTCTAAAGCAAAGCATCGTACTCAGAGAATCCTTGATTGTATTTATTCTGATCTGTGGGGTCCTTCAAAGGTTCCTTCTCTTGGAGGTAAGCGCTACATGTTACTTTTTGTTGATGATTTCTCACGCAAAGTTTGGGTTTACTACTTAAGATAGAAAAATGAGACATTCTCCATGTTCAAGAAGTTCAACGCTCTGGTTGAGAACTAGACTGGGAGAAAGATTAAGAAACTTAGGACTGACAATGGTCTTGAGTTTGTTGAGTCAGAGTTTGATGAGTTTTGCGTGGTGAATGGCATAGCTAGGCACAAGACTTTGATTGGAAACCACAGCAAAATGGAGTTGCAGAACGAATCAATAAGACTCTACTGGAGAAAGCTCGATGTATGCTTCCCAATGCAGGGCTTTGGGATCGCAAAGCTTTCTGGGCTGTGGCTATTTCTACAGCCTGCTACTTGGTGAATCGTTCACCACACACCTCTATTCATTTTCAGATTCCAGAAGAAGTATGGTCAGGTAATCCTGTTGATTATTCTAGTTTGAGAATATTTTGATATTTTGTGTATGCCCATGTGAATAATGGGAAGTTAACCCCTAAGGCTGTTAAATGCATGTTTCTTGGATGTACATCTAAGTCTAAAAGATACTGCATGTGGTGCCCTGAGTCTAAGAAAGTCATTCAGAGCAGGGATGTAACTTTCAATGAGACTGCTATATTATCTTCTGGAACGGATTCTGTTGTTTCTTCTACTAATACAGGTGATCAGGAGGACACCAGTATGGAGATAGAAGTGGAGACCGTTGCAGCTCAAGGTGGAGCTACTAATTAGCCCAACAGGGAGGCCCAGGTTACTGAACCTGGCGCTATCAGTTCTGATCAGCCTCAGGTGGAGGTTGCTCACTCTATAGATCATGATCGTCCTCGGAGGGAGATCAGGAGGCCTGCTCGCTATAATGATGATAAAGGACTGATAGCATATGCACTTTCATTTGCAGAGGAGGTGCCTAAAGGTATGGAACCTTCAACCTATACTGAAGCAATCTCCTGCCCAAGTTCACCTAATTGGATCATAGCTATGCAAGAGGAAATGGAGAGTTTGTAAAAGAATCGGACTTGGGAACTATGTGAGCTACCTAAAGGCCGGAGAGCCTTAACTGCCAAATGGATTTACAAGAAAAAGGAAGGCATTCCTGGAGCTGAAGGTGCAAGGTGGAAAGCACGCCTGGTTGTTCGTGGTTGCAACCAGAAGGAAGGTATTGATTACAATGGGGTATTTTCACCTGTTGTTAGATATACCTTCATTAGAGTGCTTCTTACATTTGTTTCATTATTTGATCTGGAGCTGGAGCAGCTTGATGTAAAGGCTGCATTCCTTCATGGGGAGCTGGAGGAGGAGATCTACATTAGGCAACCCGAAGGTTTTGTTGTTCTTGGGAAGGAACAACTGGTGTATAGATTGAAGAAGTCCTTATATGGACTTAAGCAGGCTCTTAGGCAGTGGTACAAAAGGTTTGACACCTTCATGATTGCACAAGGATGCACACAGAGCCGATATGATAATTGTGTGTATTTTAGACAATATTCTGATGGTTCCTTCATTTACTTGCTATTGTATGTTGATGATATGTTGATTACCTCTAAGGATAAGTTCTTGATCAGCAAGTTGAAATCTCAACTCAGTGAGGAGTTTGAGATGAAGGACCTGGGTGTAGCAAAGAAAATTCTAGGCATGGAGATTCAGAGGGATCGAAAGGCTGGTAAGCTGTACTTGTTTCAAGGATACTACCTTGAGAAAGTACTAGATAGATTTAATATGGGTAACTGTAAGGCAGTTTCCACACCCCTTGCTGCGCATTTCCGATTGTCTGCTAAGTGTTGTCTACACTCTAAGGAGGACATAGATAGAATATCTAATGTCCCTTATTCTAGTACTGTTGGTAGTTTGATGTATGCTATGGTGTGCACTAGGCCAGACTTATCACATGCTGTGAGTGTGGTAAGTAGGTATGTGCATAATCCTGGAAAGGATCATTGGAAAGCTGTGAAGTGGATCCTTCGCTATGTGAAGGGTATTGTTAATAAGGGGTTGGTGTTTGATAGAAACAAAGCTGCTACATATGATGTTACAGGCTTCGTTCATTCTGACCATGCTGGTGACCTTGATAGGAGAAGGTCCATATTTGGGTATATCTTCACTATGTGTGTAGGTGCTATCCCCTGGAAAGCATCGCTTCAGTCTATTACAGCTCTATCTACTACAGAGGCTGAGTATGTTGCTGTTACTGAAGGAGTGAAGGAAGCTATTTGGTTGAGGGGCCTCGTTACTGAGCTTGGAGTTCCACAGGCTACCACTGTGGTATTTTCTGATAGTCAGAGTGCAATCCATCTGACTAGGAATGATGCCTACTATTCAAAAACCAAGCACATCAGTGTCAAGTATCAATATTTCAGAGATACAGTTGCTATAGGGGAAATAGTTGTGAGAAAGGTTCTTACTTCGGAGAATCCTGTGGATATGTTGATCAAGCCTTTACCTATAGCTAAGTTCAAGCATTGCTTGGACTTAGTTGGCATTCACAGTATTTGAGCACCCTTTGGAGCATAGCCCCTTGGGGGGCGTCACCCTTCGAGGTGCGATGACGGTGTTAGAGACTTGGTGATTGGAGATTTCGATCCAAGGTGGAGATTGTTGGGTTTCGTGGCCCAAAATCCAAGAATCGACACGGTGGGACAGTGCTAGATGATACGAACGTATCAGGTTGAGGAAGCGGGACGTCGAAAGAGGGCAGAAAAATGGCATGGGTTTGCCGTGTCGTGTGGCACGGCCGTGCCACCATGGCATGGGGTGACCGTGCCACATGGCATGGTCGTGTCGCGCCCAGTTCAGGCGCGGGCTTTCTAATGGGTAGGGTTTGCTTTGGCGTATAGTACTCTTGGCGGTTAGGGTTCTCCTCTAAGGGTAAAACCCTGTATTTCTAGACCCTATATAAAAGGCCTTGTCTTGGATCTAAAATAATCCCTAAATCCCTAAACACATTGAGAGGTGGAGAGATATTGAGAGAGATTATAAGAGAGATTGTACTTCTACTATTGGATCAAATCACTATTGTGATTGTGATCGTTTTGTACTCTCCCTGCTCATATAGTGAATTGATTGTGCTCGTCGCCGTCCGTGGTTTTTTCCCGCATCGGTTTTCCGCGTAAATCTTGTGTGTCATTGCTTTGTTCTTGTTATCATTCTTTAAGTTTCTGAATATATGTTTCATCCTATTACTTCCGCTATTAGTTTGCTCTAATTCCTAATATTATCTTTATGAAAAGAACTGCCGACTATAACTAACTCGATTCCATGTATAAATAAACCCAAAGGAAAAAGGGATTTGGACATGTATCGAAATTAATTAACAAGATTGACTGACAATCAAATTTAAATTTTATAATATTCGTATAGATTCTAATCAGACGATGAAGATACAATTATGGACGGCAGCACCCTAGCCTACCCTATTCTATTAAT
Organism: Carnegiea gigantea; assembly: GCA_029747015.1. Taxonomy (NCBI): domain Eukaryota; kingdom Viridiplantae; phylum Streptophyta; class Magnoliopsida; order Caryophyllales; family Cactaceae; genus Carnegiea; species Carnegiea gigantea. Next base: position 76,604 of record JAKOGI010002363.1, read on the forward strand.
TACTGGCCTTTCCTTTAACAATAAAGATTCAATTAAGTTTAATTAAAACTAAACCGATCATCCAACGGTCACTTTTTCAGTTTAAAAGTTGATCTTTTGTTCTGTGTCACTTGAACATTTCAGTCTGCCCACAACAACTGGAGGTTATAGTGCTTGCGGGGTATAATAATTGGGTCTTCACGTGATTAGTGCTGTATGACGTCCATCCAATCATGTGTTAAATTAGATGTGTGTGTGTATAGATTCTAAAGACGTCAGATTTTATTTTAAAATGAGTATAATTACTTATGTTCAGATAATGATTTGCATAAGTTTAATGGATTTCTTTTAAAAAAAATTAAAAATATGAATTTATCAATAAAAAAGTTTCAAAAGTGGCATATCGACAAATAAAAAAAATTCTACCATAAAAAAAAATTGTCTTTGTTATTTTTTTGGCAATAGAAGGGGAGAAAAAATTATACAAAGGTAAGCCATTTGTCATCTAAAATACAATTTTAAACAAAAGAAATACAGTCTAAAATATCAACATGAAACCCTTAACTCTAAAGAATCTAGCTTGAAACATACAAAATGCTCAAGTTCTTTCTCGTTTTTTTTTTTTTAGGGTTTTCCATTAGTACCAAATGGAAAAGAGATCCATAAATCCATTATATTTTTCTTCAATAGGCAGATCTGTTGATCTGATGTAGATTTTGCAGAGTAGACCTTCTATTGATACACAGGATTGCTCTTGAATACTAACAACCACTGTGGACTAAATTTGACATATGAGAGAATTTAACCCCAAAAAGTATCAAACAAAAAAACCACAAAAAGCCAAAATGACATAAATCCAGACTACCACACGATGGTAAAGACAAATATGATCAGTATACTCAAAGACCAAAAAATATGAAAGTAGGCTCACTTGATCTTACAATTGGGGAGATAATCACTAATTAAACGAAGAAAAATATAGATGTGAAGTCATAGACGCAATGATGTTTGTTTCTAGAAAAATTAGAAATCAAAATAGATCACATCTTCATATCAATATATAATAGAAGAACCTACTAACACCAATTAAAAAAAAATTAACAAAGGAGAAACAAGGGCTAGAAGCAACCACAAAACCGATCACGTCCGACAAAAAAAATTTTAAGAGCAAAGAAGAAGCTTCTAAGGGAGATGTGATTATGTGAAGTCGATTTCCACTTCCCTCGTTAGTGTAAAACTACCGCAAACTACGTACCTTGGTTAAAATTTACATATCTAACTTAATAGATAAGTTAATTAGCCACCTTATAATTTTTAGCTTTTTTATTAAGGTAATGTTTGGTTAGACGGAAATGTTTTTTCAAAGAAAATTGATTTGTATGTCACATTTTCCATTACTTGGTACAAGATAAATTATTTTCTATGGAAGAAAAGGAAAATGTCAACTAAGTTGTTGAAATGGAGAAAATATCAACTGAATGATCGTAGCAGAGATAAATATCGACTAAATGAAGGAATTTTGAGCTTAAAATTCATATTTGAGTTTTTTTAAAATATTTACTCTTGGATAATCAAGTTTCGATCTAAACCGTTGAAATTATTTTAGTTGCGAAAAACACCAACTGAATTGCTTAAGTGACAAAAAAAGTCGATTGAATTGTCGTCGTGGAGAAAAATATTGACCAAATGAAGGAATGTCGTACTTAAAATCTGGATTTGAACATATTTTCATCTTTCCTAACCGATGATCATGTTTCAATCCAAAGTGTTAAAATTGTTTTAGTGGTGAAAAATATTGACTGCATTGTTTAAGTGATGATAAATATCGATCGAGTTGTCATCGTGAAAACAAATGATAACCAAATGAAAGAAGATCGAGTTCAAAATCTGAATTTAAGCCTATCTTAATATTTCCCGTCTAAAATCCAAACCGTTGAAATTGTTTTAATGGCAAGTCAACCGAATTATTTTAGTAGCAACAAATGTTGATTATGTTGTTGTGGAGGAGATAAAAGTCAACGAAATGAAGAAAATTTGAGCTCAAAATTTAGATTTGAGTTTATTTTAATATTTCTCATCGTATGGATAGTCAAATTTCTATTCAAATCGTTAAAATCGAATTTTGCCCCTAAATTTCAACTGACCACATCATCAAAGAGTTGAAGTAAGAAAATTAATTTCCTATCTTCTCAAAAGGGAAATTATTTTTCTCCATTAGGCGGAAAATCATTTTCCCCGGAAAATATTTTTCCATCATTTATTATGCCAAACAACTGAAAATTGAAAAATTATTTTTTGAAAATTTTTTTCCCCCAACCAAACACTACCTAAATGTGAGATTTTTTAAGTTAATACATAAGTGGTGCTCCATTTCAAATTTATAAGTATTTTGATTATCAATAAAAATAACAGAATTTAAGCATAATTATATATTTTTTTCTATAAAGGCTTGAAATATATGTTTACTCCAAGTGAGTAAAAAAGCCTAACAGAATGTATCATGATTTGCATTTTGATATAAAAATCCTTAAAAATATATGTTGAAGCCAACTAGACGAGTGGGTAAGAGACCCCTACAGGATGTGTCATGATTGATTTGCTTTAAATATGGCACGCAAAGTTCCCACCATGCACAATATTGGTGTCTTTGTTCTCATATAGCTAGCTCCATTATTTAGGGCCTGTGTTATATTTAATTTCTCCGTTTAAATTGGAATAGAGGCACATATGTTGTCTGCTGCAACTTGCAAAATGCAACAAGTTCAAAAAATCAATAATACATACATTGCATCAAGCTACACTTTTGCAGACACAGACACATGCAGTCTCTTGAGCTTTATCTATCAAATTTAAGAGCACCTTGTACACTACTGTACTCCTTGCAGTAAAAGTAGATAACATGCAGTCTCTTGACCAATACCTATCATAACTCATTCTCTAGGAAAAGAAAGGGGACGGATTAGACATTTATAATATGTGTGTATAGGTTATAACGTACACACATATAACTTTTAGACATGAAGATTTTTTATTTTCTTTTTTTTTTGAATCCGATATTTCGCACAATCTTTGCTTGGTTGACATTAATGATGTTCCTCCCAAAGCAGTAGGGCCACGTACGTGCCCAGGAAAGGTGCGTATATCTTCAAACCTTATATCTATACATCATAATTACTGTTGTGATCGTTCATCAAATTCAAAGGGTGAAATTCTATTTAGGGGTGAGCAAAATTAGGTATTTGATTGAATTTTTGAGAATCTAGATTGGATTCGGGTTCTAAAATTTGGAATCGATTTAATTGGATCTGAAAATTGTAGACCCGATACTGAACCCGATCGGGACTGGGTCCAATTCCGAGTACCCAGTTCCTAAATTATTTTTTTTTTCATTTTTCCGAAGGAAATAATTGAGACAAGAAGAGAGTGAGGGAAGTCAAGAACCCATATCTGAAACCAAATTCTTAGAAACCAAATTATAAGGTTGAATCAAATACACAGTAAGTAATAAAAAAAATTCATGTACTCTAAAATAAACCAAAAGAATCAGAAATAATGTTAATCACAAACCCACAAATTAAGATTACAAAATGAACAAAAAACCTAAAAATTATTCCAATTTACCTGCAATAGAGAAAGAGAAAGAGAGGGATTGGAAACTACCAAAATAATATAAAAACAAATACCTAGTAGGCAGCAAGGCTGATGAGGAGAAGAACAAAAGCTTGAAGTCATGGCAGTCGAGATGCATAAAGAGTAAGTCGAGGGTAAATTGAAAGTAAAAAAGACAAAGAATTAAACTGAGATAGTTGAGGGCAAGGTCTGGTTACAGAAAATACATCACTTGAGAATAATGGTTTAATTTTTATATTTTTTAATCAAAATTCTTTAAATTTTGATCAGATAATAGGTTCGGTTTTGGTTCTGAAATTTCAAAACTCGATACTCGACACGATTATAACCGAGTCCTAAATTTTGTAATTGGTCTTGGAATTGCTCTAACCAGGTCCGGGTTCATACCCACTAAGTCCAAATCAGTTTTGGATCTGAAACCGAGTACTCAAATTTTTTGCTCACCCCTAATTTCAGCACTACCATATACTCTCTTGCAATGTATGTAGCTAGCATCCTGTTATGTTCATCCTCCTTGGAGAATGTTTGGGAGGGGTACGGAAGAGCAAGGGGAGTAGTTTTTTTTTTTTTTAATTTATGTTACCAAATATCTGTGAAGGAGTAAACAACAGTAAGGAGTAACTCTTACTCTTTGTTACTTTTCTTTATTGCTATTTTCTTCATGCCTAATTTGGGGTATAAGGAAGAGTAAGATTATTTATTAAAATAAAAATAAATACTGCATTATTGTACTAAAATATCTTTCTAAACCTTTCTTTTTATCACAATGAAAGAATATACGTGCAAACTAATCTCACATGACAGCTTTCCAAGCACGCTAGCAAAGCAAAGACATGAAATTGCGCCGTTCACAATTTTTCGGTTCCCATGTAGGCAGTAAACATTCTAAAATCGAAATCATTTCACCGAACCGGGAGTGCTTGAAACATCATAGATGAGTAGCCACAGGATGTGATGAGTTGACATGGACATGCCAAACGAAGGCCATGAGAACTATATTTTGGTCTGACAGCAAAATTACCCATTTCTATGGCCACTCCTTCATACTTATGACTTCCGAGGTCTTTGTGTAGGATAGTTCGCCAAATTGAATTACATTTTTCAGTACTTACTGATTTTCATACTATTTCAATTATTCAAGTCATCGACTATCTACCTCATTTACCCTTCCTTAATATCATTAAACTCTCAAACTTAAGTAGACTTCGAACTTTTACTTGATTTACCCACCCTTACTGTTACCTTGACTTACTCCTATATGTGTGTCTGTGTTATATATATATATATATATTATATATATATATATATATATATATATATATATATATATATAGATATATATATATAATAATGTTTGTGTGTGTATATACTATTTATATGTGTGTGTGTATATAAATATATATATATATATCTATATATATATATATATATATATATATATCTATATATATATATCTATTTTTTCATGTAATATATATATATATATATACATTATCTGTATGTATATATATATATATATATACACCAATATCACATATATATATATACATATACATATATATATATATATATCTATATATATATATATACATATATATATATATACATATATATATATATATATATATATGTAATACCCCGCGTGTGGCTTAAAGGGATCGAAGTGACTACTTATATCACCAACGGTGCACCTTTCTTTTCGGGAAGCTCACTCTTAAGAACTCTATAATTAAGCGTACTTGATGGAGAGCAATCTTGGATGGGTAACCTCCCTGGGAAGTTTTTCAGGCAGAGCGTGAGTGAGGACGAAGCACGCCGAAAGACTTGTGGTGATTTGTGGGGCCAGTCGACGATCCTTAAAGCCTTTATTGGTAAAACCTGCGACCAAAAGGGGTCGGAGCATTACAGATGATATCAGAGCTGACCCGCGACCGTGAGCTGCGCTAGTAGATGGAGAGCCCATGGGCAGTCACCTAGTGGGGCAAAGATACTATGCGTGGACCGCTGGCCAAGAGGACTCGTAAGTTGGTCAGTTTGCGAGGCACAATGAGGACGTTGTGCGCTTCAAGTGGGGGTGATATTAATACCTCGCGTGTGGATTAAAGGGATCGAAGTGACTACTTATATCACCAAAGGTGCACCTTTCTTTTCGGGAAGCTCGGTCTTAAAAAGTTCACAGTTACGCGTGCTTGTTGGGAGCAATCTTGGATGGGTGACCTCCTAGGAAGTTTTTCAGGCAGCGTGTGAGCGAAGACGAAGCACGCCGGAAAGACTCATGGTGATTTGTGGAGCCAATTGACGATCCTTGAAGCCTTTATTGGTGATACCTGCGCCTCCTTACCAATAAAGGCACCTTACTGGATGGCAGCAGCTGCGCTTAAGGAGCTAAAGACACAGCTTAAGGAACTCTTAGAGAAAGGATATATCCATCCTAGTACATCCCCACGGGGAGCCGCAGTATTATTTGTGAAGAAGAAGGACGGGACCTTGAGATTGTATGTGGATTATAGAGAGTTGAACAAGATTACGGTGAAGAACCGCTACCCTCTGCCCAGGATAGATGACCTCTTCGATCAAATGAGAGGTGTGGGCACGTTCTCTAAGATAGATCTCCGTTCCAGAGATCATTAACTCCAGATTAAGAAGGAGGATATACCTAAGATTGCATTTCGCACCCGGTATGGACACTATGAGTTCGTAGTAATGCCTTTCGGACTCACTAATGCCCCGGGGGCATTCATGGAACTTATAAATAGGGTATTTAAGTCATATCTGGATTAGTTCGTTGTAGTGTTCATAGACGACATTTTGATTTATTCAAGGATCCCACAAGAGCACAACCGTCATTTGAGGATTGTTCTAGAGATACTGAGGGAGAACGGACTACATGCTAAGCTGAAGAAGTGTGAGTTTTGGTTGAGTAAAATAGCATTTCTGGGGCACGTGGTGTCTCATGAGGGAGTATCAGTGGACCCACAGAAAATAGAGGTTGTCACGAATTGGCCAAGACCTAAGAACCTAACCAAAGTAAGAAGCTTTTTGGGTCTGACAAGATACTATCGTAGATTTGTTCGGGATTTCTCAAAAATCGCCACACCACTAACCAATTTGATTAAGAAAGTCACCAAGTATGAATGGACAGACCGTTGTCAAAAAGCCTTCCAAGAGCTTAAGAAGAGATTGGCGAGTGTACCCATACTAGCCTTACCCACCAGTGGCAAAGATTTTGTGGTATATTGTGATGCATCCAAGAATGGGCTGGGATGTGTGTTGATGCAAGAGGAGTGTGTCATGGCCTATGCCTCTCGGCAGCTAAAAACACATGAGCGGAACTACCCAACTCATGATCTGGAATTAGTAGCCGTAGTATTTGCCCTTAAGATTTGGAGGCACTATTTATATGGAGTACATTGCAAGATCTTCACCTACCACCAGAGTTTGAAGTATCTGTTCTCGCAGAAAGACCTGAATCTAAGACAAACTAGGTGGCGGGAGTTTCTTAAGGACTACGATGTTGACTTCCAATACCATCCAGGGAAAGCTAATGTGGTAGCTAACGCATTAAGTCGTAGGCCCTACCCTATACTAAACTGCGTAATGGCACTATCTAATGATCTATGTGAGGCTTTCTACAAGATGGAGATTAATGTGGTGACACGAGGACATAAGTCGGTGTTATGCGCCTTGGAAGTACAACCGACCCTTGTAGAAGAGATTAGGGCAGCACAGGCCATAGACCCCCAACTGGAGAGGATTAGGGAAGAAGTACTGACGGGAAAGGCCTCAGGGTTTGTGATCCATGAGGATGGCACCTTGAGATTCCACAATTGGGTGTGTGTACCGGCTGTAGAAGATCTTAAGAAAAGGATCCTGGATGAAGGACATAATATTTCCCATTCTGCACACCCTGGCGGAAACAAATTATATTAGGACTTAAAGCAGACATTCAGGTGGAGTAATATGAAGCAGGAAGCAGCTGAGTACGTAGCCAGATGTTTAACATGCTAGCGAGTAAAGATAGAACACCAAAGGCTTGCAGGGCTCTTACAACTGTTGGAAGTCCCCGAGCAGAAGTGGGACTCCATGTCTATAGACTTCGTGGTAGGACTGCCACCTACATAGAAGAAAATAATGCGATTTGGATGATTATGGTTAGACTCATGAAAACAGCTCATTTCATAGCCATGAGGAATACATGGATACTGGACCAGTTGGCCCGAGCCTATTTGGAAGAGATAGTTCGATTGCATGGTATGCCTAGCTCAATAGTGTTTGGCCGGGATACGAGGTTTCAGTCGGGGTTCTGGCAGAAGTTATAAGAGACGTTTGGAACTCTATTACGCTTTAGTACAGCGTTCCACCCAATCACAGATGAACAGACAGAGCGTACAATTCAGACCTTAAAAGACATATTACGGGCGCGCGCTTTAGACTTCAAGAAGGCTTGGGATGAGCAGTTGGCCTTGATAAAGTTCTCTTATAACAATAGCTATCACTCCAGCATCGAAATGGCTCCATACGAAGCGCTGTATGGTAGGCAATGTAGAACCCCACTGTGCTGGCAAGAAATCGATGAAGTACTTGCGATTGGGCCGGATCTTATTCAAGCCACTACCCAGAAAATCAGAGTGATCCAAGAACGAATGAAAACCGCCCAAAGCCGCCAGAAGAGTTATGCAGGCCGGAGGCGTAGACCCTTGGAATTTGAGGTAGGAGATCGCGTGTTTCTGAAAGTGTCTCCAACCAAGGGCATATTAAGGTTTAGTATGACAGGAAGCTGAGCCCTAG